>PVIU01001048.1:0-23242 GCA_004026605.1 Ondatra zibethicus | reverse complement strand
ATGATCCATAGGCACCCTGAAGAGAGGATTATGGATAAAAAGGCTCAGTATTTTCCAAAAAAACTGGACTATTATAGTTTCCTTTATTAACACTTTATTACAGATGACCTCAGTTAACTTCAGAGCTTTGGAACTCTTCCTTCCTCTTAGATATCTATTTTAGTTTTTAATGAATTTTAGAATCTGTAAGAAAACCCCAAGTATGAAGTCCGTGTACCCCAGGACAGTGTCTCATGTGAGATCTAACTGGATCTTCCCAGCCTGTGGAGAGGTAAAGAGAAGTAAGTCTTAAGATTAAAAGAAAACACTGGCTTTTTTTTTTTTTTTTTTTTTGGTTTTTCGAGACAGGGTTTCTCTGTGGCTTTGGAGTCTATCCTGGAACCAGCTCCTGGCATTTTTAAGTCTGGACCTCTAGAAAAGCTTCTGGACTGGAGATAAAAATATAAGATTTGCAATCAAAAGAGACAAAGAAGGACATTTCATATTAGTCACAGGAGTAAATCCATCAAGAGGAAATCTCAATACTGAACATCTATGCCCCAAGTACAAGGGCACCCTCATATGTAAAAGAAAACTTCTAAAGCTTAAATCATACATTAAACCCCATACACTAATAGTGGGAGACATCAACACTCCCCTCTCACCACTGGACAGGTCAGTCAGACAAAAAAATGAACAGAGAAATAAGGGAACTAACAGATGTTATTGAAAGACCCTCAGAGTCTCCCATCCAAGAACCGACAGCAGGCCACTGGATGCAAAGAGCAAGAGGTCTTTATTGAATCACACAGGTGCCTGCGGGCAGACAGCAGCTTCAGCTAACTGAATGCGCCCGGGCTTCTGGGGGTACAGTGCTTTTATAGGGTAGAGGAGGTTACATAAGCATCTGCATAGCAACAAGCATTCTATTGGCTATTTCAAACCAAGCATAGAGGTCATCCCAGGGACACTGATGACAATTTGTGCTGGAGAGGTTGTAGGGAAAAGGGAACACTTCTGCATTGCTGGTGGGAATGCAAGCTGGTACAGCCCCTTTGGATGTCAGTGTGGTAATTTCTCAGAAAATTAGGAAACGACCTTCCTCAAGACCCAGTAATGGAGCTGGAGAGATGGCTTAGGGGTTAAGAGCACTGGCTGCTCTTCCAGAGGTCCTGAGTTCAATTCCCAGCAACCACATGGTGGCTCACAACCATCTATGATGAGATCTAGTGCCCTCTTCTGGCGGGCAGCCATACATGCAGACAGAACATTGTATACATAATAAATAAAAAGTGAATTAAAAAAAAGACCCAGTAATACCACTTTTGGGTATATATCCAAAGGATGCTCAATTGTGCCACAAGGACATGTGCTCAGCTATGTTCATAGCAGCATTGTTTGTCACAGCCAGAACCTGGAAACAACCTAAATGCCCCTCGACTGAAGAATGGATAAAGAAAATATGGTACATTTACACAATGGAGTACTACACAGCAGAAAAAAAATAACATCTTACAGGCAAATGGATGGAGCTAGAAAACATCATTTTGAGAAAGGTAACCCAGACACAGAAAGACAAGTATCACATGTACTCACTAAAAGTGGTTTTTAAACATAAAGCAAAGAAAACCAGTCCACAAATCACAATCCCAGAGAACCTAGACAACAATAAGGACCCTAAGAGAGACATACATGGATCTAATCTACATAGGAAGTAGAAAAAGACAAGCTCTCCTGAGTAAATTGGGAGCATGGGGACTTTGGGGGAGTGGAGGGGAGAAGCAGGGAGGGGAGCAGAGAAACATGTAGAGCTCAATAAAAATCAATTAAAAATATATGATTTGTTTGCACAGAACACATTTGATGCCATGAGTCTTCATGAATGCAGCGAGGCAGAGTTTTGTTTGGATCTGAGCGGCGAGAGCCTTCATTGAGAAAATACCTCCCTAAGATTGGGCTGTAAGCGGGTGATGGATTACTCACAGGGATGTGGGCATTCCACCCCCAAGAGACCCCACCTGAAAGGCTTTTACTCATCAGGGATGAGAGCCCCCTCCCCTCCCCTAGTGTTCCCAGGGCTTTATACTCTAGCTCCTCCCTAAGACCACGTGCAATTAGGGCAGAGTTCCACGTCAGAGGTGGTAGGCAGTGCCTGGATCCTCAGATGAAGGTCTCGTGATCGCCTCCACCCCTTTAGCCTACATAGGAGTGTGAGGTCAGCCTAGAATATACGACATCCTGACTTTTAAAGAAAAGGCGGGTGTGTGTGTGAATTTGTGGAAGATTTATTTACTTTTTATACAATACGCATTACTGTGGTTTCATTTTAATGGACAAGTTCACGTTATTGAAAAAGCAATAGGTCATAATAAAAGCCAGTAAGTTAAACAGGACAGAGATTGGGCGAGAGGCTGTCGTCACTCGCTGCAAACTTGGTTCCGTCCTTTCAGTGAATCCGTAGTTCTTCTCTGTAATTGAGGATAAAAAGATGCTGATGGTGTTTGTAGAAACGCCCTACCCTCCTTCCAGGAGCCCTACCCAGACGACTCCAGTGATGGATGCACCCTGAGCGCCGACCACCTGGTGCGCATGCTCATGAGATTGTTCAAGCACGTTGAAAGTGCTGTTGCACCTATTAGGAAATAAAAGCATGTTGCGCAAGCTCACAAACCTGCCTTGGCCGACCGCTTTCCACAAAGAAAGGCAGGTGGGTGTGGTCTTGTGGCCCCCTGTGGCTGACAACTGCTGAGAACACTACGGAGCTGGAGGACGGCTTGAGAACAAAGCCAGTCTCCAAAGCCGAGCGTGCTGCCTACCCAGCCGAGCTCCGGACAGGGTCTGCAAACCGCGTCTAAACCAGGTGCTTCACCTCCCATCTCCGTTGAGGAGGAAGTTGATTTTTAAGCCTGTTGTTCAAGAATGAAGAGACATTGAACTTGTTGAGGTTTTGACACTTGAGTCTTAGCCAGCTTTGCAGCCAGCTACTGATGCCGTTGGCCGCTCTGCAGCTCGATGAAAACAAAACCAAAGAATCACCGCGGTCCTTCCCAGCTCTCTAGAATTACTACCATTTGAAAAACAAACAAAAATATAGAAGTGCAATTTACACAAATAAATGCATCCATATTAAGCACTCAGTTCCAAGCCTTGGCAACTTCTATGTAAATTTCGGAGTATTCTCATCCCCCAAATGGGCTTTCTATTTCCTCCATAGTTCTCTTTCTTTTGCATCAATTCCCCGCCCCCATCCTCAGCCATAGATGGACTTGCTATGGCTACAAAGAGTTTTGCGTATTTTAGTTTCATTAAAGTGCATGCAAAGGATGTATCTTACTATATTTTTGCTCATGGCAAGATATGTATAATAAAAATATGGAGAACTACATACATTTGTGCGCTCTTCTGGCACAAATGCCCTGCTAATTTTTACCAGTGTTGCAAATACTACTTGTGCTGCCAAAACAAACACAATATGAAAAAGGTTTTAAAGATCTTTTAGGGTCTGTGTATGTGTGTGGGGGGAGGTAGAAGGGACAGCGGTTTTGAGATTCATGCCTGTTATTTCATGCTCAAAGTATAGTTTTTCCATATTTTAATTAGAAATGTTTTATTTTTATTTTATGAGTGTTTTGCCTGCATGTATGTCTGTGTGCCTGGTACCAGTGGTGGTCAAAAGAGGCATCAGATCCATTGGGACTGGAGTTACAAATGGTGTGGGCGACCATGTGGATGCTGGGAATTGAATCAGGGTTCCCTGGAAAAGTACCCAGTGCTCTTAACTGCTGATCTTTTCCAATTTTTAATTTGTAAAACTGTTGTATTAGTATACATGAATTATACATAACGTCATGCATGTACATGCATTTCTATCACATTTATCTCCCATCACCCTTTCTCATTCCCCTCCCACCCCCACTTACCCCTGTCCTCTCCTACTTGGCCCATGTATACTTTCATGTTGTGTGTGAATGTGTGTGAGGGGAGGTGTTATTACAGAATCATGGGTGAGAGTTTGTTTACAGGAACATGGGCACCTCACTGGTAGCCATGCCACTGAAAAACAGTCTCTCCCTTTCCCATCGATCACTAACTTTGTATAAATCCTCTAAAGGGACAGAGCCCCAGGAGCCCCTACCCTCCGGTGACAGAGTCTTGACCCTACCTACTCATGTGCAGGTAATCACAGCAGCTGTGAGTTTGGGCGCGACATCCACGGCAGTGCCTGGAAGTCAGTATCCCATACCGTCACCTGCTTTCCTCTGGTTCTTACATTATCTTTACTCCTTCCCGGAGCCTTCGAGGGGTGACAGTGTTCCACCTGTGGCTGGACATTCCACATTTATTCTCTTTGTTCTGACTAGCTATGAGTCTCTGCAGTCACTTCTGACCATGGCAAGAAGAAGCCTCTCTGGCTACACTATCTTATAGACATAGCCACAATTGTTTAGAAGACGACTTGCAAGACACACTGGTCCATTTGGCAAAACAACAGGAATGGCTTCTCTACTAGGTCACATGACATCAACAACCATGATTGTCTGACTTGGTTTACAGCATCAGACTGAATTCTGTGCTGGCTAGTCACATGTCAACTTGACCCAAGCTGGAGTTATCTGAATGAGGGAGCCTCAGTTGAGGAAATGCCTCTATAAGATCCAGCTTTAAGGCATTTTCTTAATTAGTGATTGATAGGGGAGGTCCCAGCCCATGTGGGTGGTGCCATCCCTGGGCTGGTGGTCCTGGGTTCTATAGGAAGCAGGGTGAGCAAGTCATGTGGAGCAAGCCAGTAAGCAGCACCCTCCATGGCCTCTGCATCAGTTCCTGCCCCCAGGTTCCTGCTCTGGTGTGAGTTCCTGTCCTGACTTCCTTCAATGATGAACAGTGATGCGAAAGTGTAAGCCAAATAAACCTTGTCCTCCCCAAGTTGCCTTCTGATCATGATGCTTTGTCACAGCAACAGAAACTCTAAGACAAATTCCTTCTGATAAAGCAGATATTAAATCCTACCAGAAAGCAGTTGTGTACCCCTAACAGCCCACTATTGCAGCAGTGGGGGCCCCTACAGCTGAGCCCGACAGTTGACTGCTGATGACAAGTCTCCCCCGACATCTTGCATAGGAGCGTTCGGCACTACCAGGGCTGGCACGCAGCTCATAGAGGGTAGCCTACTCTTGGCCCTGGGACTTTCCTTTAATAACCCGAGGCTTCTGGAAGAAGCTTTATCTAGTTACCTTCCATCTTCTATTATTTTAAAATAAACAAAATTTTTACCATTTATATTATTTGTAGACAAATCTCATGTAGTCCACGTTGGCCTCAGACTCACTATGTAGTTGAGGATGATTCAGAACTTCTGATCCCTTGCCTCTGTCTCTGGAGTGCTGGGATTATAGGCATGTGCCACCATCCCTGTTTTATGTGGTGCTGGGGACTAAACTCAGGGCTTCACATATGCTACAAGGTCCTCTACCAACTGAGCTACATCCGCAGCCTGTCTTGGTCATATTTAAGTCAGAAGCAGTGTGTCACTCACGTTGTATCTCATCAACACTGCCGTCCACCTACAAACGCCTCTCCCAAAAATGAAACGGTTTACTGATGTAGGGTGCCCTTCTGTATGCTGTGAATATATTTTATTATCCTTGGCTAATAAAGAAGCTGATTTGGCTAATAGAGCCAGGTGGGAAATCCAAGCAAAGATACAGGGAAAAAGAAGGTGGAGTCAGGGAGATGCCGGAAGCTGCCACAGAAGCAAGATGTGAGGTAATGCCATGGCCACATGGTAAAATATTGACTAATAGAGATGGGTTAATTTAAGATGTAAGAGCTAGTTAATAATAAGCCTGAGGTAATAGGCCAAACAGTTTGTAATTGATATAAGTTTCTGTGTGATTATTTGGGACCGTGTAGTCTGGACATGAAAGTGCCACCTCCAGCTACCTATGAAATAACCCACTTTCTCACCTCCTGGCAATAGCTGTCCTTCCCATTGGTGACTACGTTTTAACATGAATCCAGGGATTGGGGGACACAAGCTTTCAGATCACAGCAAACCCTCTGCCCAGTTTGAACAGGCTGTTTATTTTGCTGTTGAACTTATGGGTGTTTTCTGTCCTGGACTTAACCACTTTCAGATATAAGATATGCAAAGGTTTTTTTCTCCTATTCTTTGGCTGTCTTTTTCCTTTGCTCATATTTGTTTTGAAACAGGGTCTTACTGTGTGACTCAGGATGGCTTTGAACTTGTGGTCCTTCTGCTTCTCCTCTGGACTGTTGGGGTTAAAAGCATAAGCTGTCATATCCAGCTGAGTCTTTCAATGCACATTAAAAAATTCTCATGGAATCCAATTTGTCCACATACCAAATTTTTTAGTATGTGGGCCTCTGTTGTCATATCCAAGAAATTATTGTCAAACTCAGCATTGTGAAGCTTTGATCTATTTCCTTCAAAAGATTTTTACAGATTTAGGTCTTTGGTGATTTTGAGTTAATTTTTGTTTTGGCATTTTGAGCAGCATCTTACTGTGTCACTCAGACTGACTTACCCTGCCAGTTCCTCCTCAAACTCACAGTTCTCCTGTGCTCTTCCTGAGTACAGCTGTATGCCATATGCCAAAAATTGAGCAAAGTTCGTATACAACACAAGCTAAGCGATCTGAACCCATTTTTAGGCATGTGGATACACGGACTTCTCCTTTTTTTCAGAAAAAAATATCCTTCTGCACTGAATGGTCTGGTACCTTTGTCAGAAATCACTTGGGTGCATAATTGAGGGTTCATTTTAGACTGTGTCGTGTGTCTATATGTTAATGCTACACTGTGTAGCGCTCGGATTTTAAAATCTACTCTTAACTCTAAAAGTGATCCTAGCCAGGCAGTGGTGGTGCACACCTTTAATCCCAGCACTCGGGAGGCAGAGGCAGGCGGATCTCTGTGAGTTTGAGACCAGCCTCGTCTACAAGAGCTAGTTCCAGGACAGGCTCCAAAGCCACAGAGAAATCCTGTCTTGAAAAACCAAAATAAATAAATAAATAATTAATTAATAAAATAAGAGTGATCTTAGAGTAGATATTTTTAAAATATTGGTATTTCAATATAAAAGTTAAGTCAACAGCCATTCTTCAGTTTTATAGTTTTAGAGGTGAAATAAACAGGCCGGAGGCCCTACATCTTCAAAATCTCCTATGTGAACAAATGAGATACGACATTGCCTCACAAAAGCTGGTGTCATCAACGGTAATCCAAGGACATTAGGTTATGACGCTTTGTAATGAGGACAGCATTGCAGAGAATGGCAGGGCCGGCATGATGGGGACAGAAGACTGACCCACACCGGAATACAACAAATACATCACTGTATTTCAGATAATTATGGCCACATTCTCACTAAGAGAAGGGTAAACATTTAAAAAATGGAGAGTTAGAGAGAACCCATCTGTGTGGGACTGGGCTTAGAATTGTCAGCGTGTATCACTGGGTCATGGGATAGGACTGTGGTGTAGGAGGTCCTTCTGTATTTCTGTTGCTTTCATTGGTTAAATTAAAGAGACTGCCTTGGCCTTTTGATAGGGCAGCCCTTAGGTGGGCGGAGTAGACAGAACAGAAGGCTGGGAGAGAGAAGGCAGTGTGGCAGATGCCATGCTTCTCCGGCCCAAGATGGACACTGGTTAGACTCATGCTGGTAAGCCACAGTCAAGTGGCGATACACATTAATGGAAATGGGTAATCAAGATGTGAGAGTTAGCCAAGAAGAGGCTAGAACTAATGGGCCAGGCAGTAATTAAATGAATACAGTTTCAGTGTAATTATTTCGGGCATAAGCTAACCGGGGGCCGAGAATGCAGCCCTCTCCTCCCTACTACAGGACTGGGCTTAGAATCGTCAGCGTGTATCTCTGGATCATGGGACAGGACTGGGCTTAGAATCGTCAGCGTGTATCCCTGGGTCGTGGGATAGGACTGGGCTTAGAATCATCAGCGTGTATCACTGGGTCACAGGACAGGACTGGGCTTAGAATCGTCACCGTGTATCACTGGGTCATAGGACAGGACTGCGCTTAGAATCGTCAGCATGTATCACTGGATCATGGGACAGGACTGGGCTTAGAATCATCAGCGTGTATCACTGGATCACAGGACAGGACTAGGCTTAGAATCATCAGCGTGTATCACTGGGTCATGGGATAGGACTGGGCTTAGAATCGTCAGCGTGTATCACTGGATCACGGGACAGGACTAGGCTTAGAATCATCAGCGTATATCCCTGGGTCATGGGATAAGTAAGTTGTTTGGAGAAATAGAGCTACATACTTACACCTCCTCTTTGAGTTGGGTGGTAGAGGCAGGACACTCAGGTGTAGGCCACGCTGGGTGCCACAGTGCAGCCATATCTCAAGAAACCCCAAACTGATGTAAAAACACTCAAAGGCGTGAAGCCATTGAGGCAGCCAAGCTGTGCGGGGTTAAGAGAGACTAGAGCACCATGGTGGGTACGGTCCTAGCAAGGTTGGGTCCTTCCCCTGTAGTGAACATCCCTGGCACAGGACACACAACTCAGCTGTGGCTTCTGGGCATGCGTGGCAGGTTTTCCCACTATTTCTGCAACTTTTCTGAAAGTTTAGAAGATCTGTTTTTCTTTTAAGCTTTATTTTCAATTAATTAATAAATTATTTTGAGGCAGGATCTCACTACGTAGCCCTGGCAACCCTCAAACTCACAGAGATCAGTGATCCACTTGCCCCGGCCTCCTAAGTACATGAGTTAGTGGCCCACACTGTGATGCCTGGCTTTGTGTGGGGGTCAGTATGTGTGTGAGTGCAGGAACCACAGAGGCCAGAGGCACTACAGAGCCCTGGCTGGAGTTACAGGCAGTTGTGATTCACCCGACATGGGCACTGGGGTTCAAACAGTCCTCTGCAAAGGCAGTGTGTTCTCTTAACTGCTGAGCTATCTTCCGGAGTGACAGAAATAACCCTTCAAAAAACGTTACCGCTAGGGGCTCATCCATTTTCAGGGCTGAGCTGGTGGAGGACACAGACGGCTCCCTCCCCCCATCTTTTTGGGGCGCACAACCAATCAGGAACCCGCCTGACACCTCTGGCACCAGGCAGTTAGGCACCATCATAGTAGGTGCTGCCCGAAGTTCCTAGGCACTGGCAGGAGAGAGAAGAAAAGCCATTCGCCTGGGGTGGGCAGGACTCAACCAACTAGATCCCGGCTCTGGACGGTCGGGCATCATCACGGTGAGCAAGTTCAGGTTGGGGAAATGGAAGAGAGAGACAGGCAGAAAGGTTTATGGGCTGGGGAGAGAGGAGGATCTGAAGAGCTGAAGGTGGGAGGAACAGGTTAATGGGGATGGTCTGCTTACCAGGGCCAGGGCTTGGTTTGAGGTCCTGAGGCCCTGAAGCAGCCAAGGGGGCCTGTGTTGATGCCTGTGGCTACTGTCACCACTGAGGGCCGTGCAGAGGCCTGTAGGATTGGCTGCCACCTGGAGCCATGTTGACATCCAAGGGCCATGTCAATCTCAGTGGCCTACGCTGCCACTCAGATGTCACCAGGGCAGGGACATCCTGGCCCAGGCTGCTGCCAAGAACCACGTCTGGGTCTGTGGTCTGCGTCTGATGTCCCTGGCCCATGTTGCTACCAAAGACCACATAGATGCCCATGGCCTAGGTCACAACTTGTGACCATGTTGGCGTCCAAGGGCTGTGCCGCTGCTGGGGCGAAGCCTATTTGAGTGGCCAGTGCTGTCACACGAGGCCATGGTATTATCCAGAACGGGGCCTGCTGCTAGGGCCACGTCCGGGTCCACAATCCTGCAGCAGCCAGGGTCTGGATTGATGTCCGTGGCTCCTATTATCATGGAGGGCTGATGACTGGGGTCTGGTCACCCACCTGAGACCGTGTCCGTGTCTGAGGACAATGCTGCCGCCAGGGCCACACTGATCCAGGTGGCCCGTCACTCAGACACTCGCGCCTCATCGGTGGTTCTGTGAGGATGTCTGTGGCCTGTGATAGCAGAGGGGATCATTGGAACCATGTTGTGCTGAGCAAGCTCCGCCTTCACCGACCCTGGGACAGCTGCCCTGCCCTTTGCTGTCTGTGTACTGCAGCAAAAGAGCTGGATCCGCCCCTCAAGGGAGATTCCCCCCACCCCCCACTCAGGAAAGATGGTCCCACCTCACCATAGGCGTGGACCTCACCTGGGCAGCACACAAGAGCCGAGCTTAGGGTCGTGGATGCAGGTGAATCTCCCTTGTCTGCCATATGTGCCACATGGGTGAGAGAAAGATGCCTTCCCGGCTTCACCTAGTACCACCTGCAGCTGGCCCTGGGGTCACAAGAGGGAGACAGCGAGCCCTGCCCCTCGCTGGCTGCAGCACACAAGAGAGCGGGCTCTACACCTCGTCTGGGCAGCACACTAGAGTCAGGAATGGAGGTGAGCAAGCCCTGAGGGAGTGAGAGTAACAGTCACCCCAACCCCTCGTCTGCCATGTGGTGGCATGGGTGAAGGAAAGATGCCTTCCTCCCTCCGACTCTTGCGACCTGCGGCAGGAATGAGAACTGGCCCTGGCGTCACAAGAGTGGGAGAACTAGCCCTGCCCCTTACCGTGGGCAGCACGCAGGAGAGCGGGTTCAGCACCTGACCTGGGTGCACGCACAGGTGAGCCAGCCCTGAGGGCACAGGGGCAGGAGAGCTGGCCCCACCGCCGCCAGTCCCGCACCTAGCCTGGGCAAAGACAATGGAGCTGGCCCTGGTGGTGTGAGTGCAGGAGAGCTGGGCCCAAGGGCCAGAGAGCAGAACTGGATCAGCTCCTGAGGCGGGCTGCACCGGGAGAGCCAGCGAGGCCGTGTTGGGGAGCTCATCCAGGAAGTGCAGATGAGGGACCAGCCCAGGCGCCACCCAGAACCCAGGCCCAGAACCAGGGCTAAGAGTTGGCCCACCCCAAAATCCTCCTCATCTATGAACTGTTGGAGCATGTGAAAGGGATGGACCTACAGATCCAGAACTACAGGATCTCCATGGCACAGGACAGCAGCAGGATATCCAAGAGAAGCCCCAGTGAGAGCCCATTACTGGTGGGGTAGGGGAGGTCAGAGGCCTCCAACCTGATCAATGGCTCTAGAAAACGAACACTTGCAAGATGAGTGGACTAAAGGGTAAAGTGTATGACTGAACGGGCCAAACTATAGCTTCCAAGACAGGATTATTCTCTCTTCCACTCTCTCTCCATACACACACAAACACATACACACGTTTTCTTTGTTTTGTTTAGTTTTTCTCTTAAATTTGGTTTTGTTTTGGGCAGAGGACAGATGCGAGGGGAGCTGAGTGGGATCAGAATGCATGAAGTGAAATCCAAAAAGAATCAGTAAAAGCTAAAAAGGAAAAAAAAATGTTTCCACTAGAATTTACAATTCTGGCCAGAATTAATTAGGCCAAACCACTCCTGCCTCCAGGTGCCTGCCCAGAGTTCCGGCCCCGACTTCCGTCAGGAGTGAGACCTGTGGGCTGAGGACAGCCACCATATCCTCCCTGTGTTTATGGTCATGTTATGTGAGAGGACAGCCACCATGTCCTCCCTGTGTTTATCATGGCAATAAACTCTAAAGCGGGTGAGAGCAGGTGTTTCAGGGTCCTTAACCTGCATCCTGTTTCTTCTGGACCTGTGCTTTCATGTGAACCGTCTTAGCTTCTGCTTTCTTTCCCTTCCTGGTTTTTGAGAGGGTGGCCACTGTGGCCAAGCTGGCGCAGAGCTCATTATAGCCCAGCGTGGCCTCCGACTCTGCTGCTCCAGCTGGGATCACAGGTGTGCTGGGGCGGCTTCCCATTAGGGTTTCATCTCTTCTGGTATTCCACTTACTGCCTGCTTGTCTTCTGTAGTGAAAAGAGCAGTACTTTCGCCCAGCGGTCGTCCATTATGTACGGTTCTCTGGTCCAGGTGGACTTTATCCTACTTAGTACACGGAGTCTGCCATGACCCGGATCTTTTCCGAGTGCCAGATTCAGCTGTCCTGGTGCTGTTGTTAGAAGCTGACCTGGGGTGAGATGCCGACTCTGTAACACACTACATTATGTTCTTGAGCTTGCCTCAGGAATTTGTCAGTAATACAGGTTGTGTTTGACTTGCTTTTTCAGATATTCAAACTTTCATTTTAAAAATTACTTTCATTACAATTTTAAAATTTTGAGAAATCTTTTTATCGCCCAGAGGCTTATATGTGCAGCAGAGCACATTTGTTCTGAGGACATTAAAGGGGTAAACGATAACATCACGGGCATCTATCCAGCTTCCCAGAGGTAGTGCCATCCTTGAGGAACTGTGTAAGACAGTCTTAAATCCAAATTTACACCCTGGTTCCTCCACTTAAGACCAACGAAAATGACACAGTCCAACAAAGGAATAATGGTTCCTGCCTGACGTGGCTGGGGTCCCAATTGTCCACCTCTAATGAAGGTTTTCCTTCCCTGGGTTGTTCCCCACAGGGACCCCTCATTCTCTATCCCCTTTTGTAGAGTTAATCTGAAGTTTCTCGGTTGGAGCACGACACTGGGAGTTAACCTCTAATGTTAACCAGGGCTCAGGTGACACTGAGCTCAGTGGAGAGGCCCCCTTAGCCACAAAACCAAGGGGTAACTGCTCCCGGAGCAGCCAGTCCCTAGTCAGTCACAAGCCTGGGGTACACCTCACTCTTGCGCTGTGTTCTCATTCTGACCTGGAGCCAGAATTCAGAAAAGTCTCCCAACAGATGCCCCTGAGCATGGACTGACCTGTCAGCAGGACAGAGCTCGGGCACAGCTTCCCGGCTGCAGACCTGCGGTCAGGAGGAAGACATCGTGTTTCCCTTTGCTAGGCTTGAGCACAAGCCCCAATCATGTCTCCACCACCAGCTGCCATTCAGACTGTGCAGCATTCTCTTTCTGTAGACTGGGTTCACTCTACCCCAGGCTGCCCTGCAACTTACTGTGCGGCTGAGGCTGGCTTTGTAGCAAACCCTGTCCCAGCCTCCCAGAGGTGCAGACTCAGACATTATACATTCACCCGCGCTGGGCTAGTCTGTCCCTCGATACCAAACTGAATTTTCTTTAACCGTTCTAATAGATTATTTTTTCCATGTGAACGTATAAAGTATTCATTTAGGTACCAGAAGAAAATGAGAATTTATTTTTAAAATGTTTTATTACGTTTTTATTTAGTGTGTATATGTATGTATATCATGGCACAAAAGTAGAGGCCAGAGGACAACTCGTGGGAATCAGTTCTTGGGATTGACTCAGGCCGTCAGGCCTGGTGGCAGGAGCCTTTACCCACTGAGCCATCTCGCAGGTCTGAAAAATTTGGAATTTATTAGAATCACACCTCTGGAAGTTCCTCCTCTGAGCTTCTAGGATCTAATGATTCTAACTGCTTTCTTTTGTTAGTTCAGCTTTTACCTCAATATCTCCTTTAGTTTAACATTTCTTTAAGTCTTTTTAGCCAGTTCCTTTTACAGTAAAACCTCCCTTGAGAATCCTGGCATAGTTTTTGCTTCCCTACCATGGTCTGTTCACACTCTATTATATAAACAACATAAACTGCTAAGAAGAAGATGGACTACTAACATAGATAAGGTGGCTATAAGCTGAAAGGCATTTATAAAGTGTCTGTAACCCAGAACTAAATAGCAGAGTTAGACAGACTGCTCACTGGTTAACAGCACTTGCTGTTCTTGCAGGGAACTGGAATTTGGTTCCCTCCCAGCTCTTAGGTCAGGGACTCACAACTTCCTGTAACCCCAGCTCTAGGGGATCACACGCCCTTTTCTTGCCTCTGTGGGTACTGCACACACATGCATGCACTCCTGCACACAAATAAATACATCCTAATGAATCTACCACAGGCCTGGACAGAGAAATGAATTCAACCAAAGAACCCCGACAGAGCACACACGTGTACAGACACATCCTGTGACAGGAAGCCGTCTGCTAGTCACTGTGAAGGGAGTCAGGGACGGCGCCAGAACAGCTCTGTAAACAGAGGAAAGAATTAGGTCTCTACTTCACACCGAACACAATACAAGACCCAAGATAATCTCATCAGGTCTAGTGACAGCCTCCTGACCGCATTCCACCTAAATGTGAAAAAGGTAAATCTCAAAACTTCTAAAAGCAAGCATTACAGTAAATATCAGGAACAAACATGGCTTCTTAAAGAGATGGAATCATAAAGAGGAAAAGTTAATATATTTTAGTCTAACTTCCTCCAAGTGTGTTGGCTCATGCCTGTAAAAATGATTTTGAAGGTCAAGACCCACTGCCAGGTATAGTGGCACATACCTTTAATCCCAGCATTCGAGAGGCAGAAGCAGGTAGATCTTTGAGTTTGAGGCCAGCTGCTCTACAGAATAAGTTCCAGAATAGCCAGGGCTACACAGTTAGATTCTGCCTCGCAAACAAACAAACAAACAGGAGAGCTGCCGTGAGTTCTAGGCTTATCCTGGGATACCATCTCAAAACATGGAAAACTAAACAAAAACAGAGAAAAAAACCCTTCTATGAATCGTTAACAACCTTAAACAAAATGGAAAGAAATACCGCGTTTTGAAAGGTAGAGGCATTTATAATCCATATTACTAATAAAGGGCTGGTATGCAGAGTATAACCTGTGCATGACATGCACACAGACCACACACAGACATATAGTAAGCCTTGACACTCAGTAGGAAAACAGATGCTCTTTAGACCTTAACCCATCTGTCCCATCCAAAACCTAGTTGTTATCAATTTGATAGTATTAAGAAATGTTTTTGTTTTGATTATTTTTAAGGTAGAGTCTAACTGTGTAGACCAGGCTGGCTTCAAATTTGCCATCCTCCTGCCTAAATGCTGAGATTAGAGGTATGCACCACCGTGTCCAGCTTTGTGGGCCTTCTAACAGAGACATTACATTGCGCTGGCTGAGCTTGCCTTCCCCGTTCCCCCGCATGAGGACGCGGTTCAGCGGCCTCACTAGGCAGCATGAGCTTATCTTAGTTTTTGGCTTCTAGTGCTAAGAGAAATAAACATCTTTCTTTATAAATCAGCTTATGGCATTGTTATTAGACGCACAAATGGATGAAGAATGAGAAGAAACCCAAGTGACCAATAAACATATAACCATACACTTAACCTCCCTAAGTAAGTCACCAAACAAAAACCATGACACTATTTCACTTTCTCTGGACTAGTGAGAACTGCAGTTTGTCAGGACCTGTGATATTTGTAACAAGACTTACAAATAGTAGCACCCTGAGGGGAGGAATGGGAACTATGAAGTTAACACTGGCAATGGGCCTGGTTTGGCTCAATTAAAAGGAAAGCATATTTCTATGCAGGGACTTCATGGGCTGCAGCTGAGCCTGGTAAGTGTCCTTCCCCTGCTTTATTAAGGCGAGTGTCGGAGGGAGCCTTCATCCCTGCCCCCTTAGTGACCATGATGAGCACAGCTTCAAGAACACAGCGTAAGCCTTTGCACTACACTGCTGAGATGCTGTGTTATTACTGCGACAGGACCATCCTGACTGGCAGAACTGCTGGTGGCTGGGCGAACAGGGGCATCAGGTGCTCCTGGTAGGAGCCCATGCTGGAGCAACTCGGGAGGAAAACTTGACAAATTGCTGACGTGAAAATCCATCAACTAATATATTCACAAAAAGAATTTTCAGAGGTTTTTACTGGAATGTTCAGGGGAAGAAACTGAAGCTAGGTGTGGTGGCACACGTCTGTAATCCCAGCACCCCAGAGACTGAGACAGGAGGAGTGTGGGTTAGAAGCCAGCCTGGGCCAGGTAGTAAGCTTGAGGCCAGCCTGGGCCACATAATAAGACACTACTTAAAAAGAATAAATCCAAAAACAACCCTAAAATATAACATCAACATTTACTGACAAGAAACAGATACATGTATTTTAGGAGATTGCTAAACTAGAATACGACTGAGTGAGTAAGTTTCAGCTACCCGTATCAAGATGTATTACTCTAAAAGGGATACTTTTGGACCTGTGTAAGGATGTGTGCAGTATGAGGTCATTACATGAAGGTTGCACACACCATTCTGTTGTGCATGCAAAATATGGAGGCACATACTCACAGGCATCAGCACAGTAACAGAAAATTCAATGAAAGGTTTACTTCTGGGAAGGAAGAGGTAAAAGATTATCTTGACAGGATGGGTGTGTGGGGATGTTTTTATTTCTACTATAATTTCTAATGCTGTTCCGTTGGGTTACTAGGTCTCCTGTAACTATCCCTTCGTCCCATCTCTGAAACCTGCCCTGCGTTTCCCACATTTGTGTGTCTTTCCCACCTTGGTGGACAGAATGAGGATGGAGGTCAGACAACCACGCAGGTTCGAGCACAGATTGTGGCAGGCTAGGTAAGCTGAAACTTAGTTTTATACATCAGAGGTTATGTCTTTTCTAAGTTAATACAAGTGTTCGCTGAAAGGAGGAACGTTTGGTTTTTAAAGTGTTTGAACTGATCTGTCTGCTATGACTTATTTTAATTAATCTGAACAATTTAAGTATTTTATCCTTTATTGTTTAAGATAATTAGAGAATATGCTGACAGAACCTATGGAGAGGTCACGTGGCCACCACTGCAGCTTACGTGGAACGCCACTCTGCTTATAACGTAAGCAGGTTTCGGCAGGTCTACAGGGAACTCCCTCTGAGTGGCCCATCGTGAGACGAGAATCTAGACGATGATGCGAAGGACACTGCTGCCATGCTGGGACAGCCGCAGCTCAGTGTCTTCTCTTCTGGTCATTGTATACTTTGAAGCACTAAGGTAGTCAGAAAGACTGGGTCTGCTCTTTGGGGGCTCACGCTTTATACTGGGAGACGCTGCACACATGACAGGCGCCTGCAGAAACAAACTCTGATAGGATGGGAGTGTTGTTTACATTGGGCAGTGGAAAGGATCCCCAGGAGAGAGTGACATCTAACCCCAAATGTGCTTTATCAGTCAGCCTTGCAGACTACGGGAATAGCTCACATAGAAGTGAAAATGCACTTACTCACTGGGAAGAACAGGTAGCTGGGATGTGCTCAGTAAGAGGAGAAGCTGGGGCAGTAGGAACTTGCAAATCTAAGCTATCAGGCTGGGTTCATCCTGGGTGGCTGAGTGGATTAAAGCACAGTGACAATTGTGAAAATTAAGGTGTGAATACACAGTTACTCACACTTAAGGTCCCAGGGTTGCTTTGCTTTCTGTGTAACAGATTACACAAAGTTAGGGTGGCAGCCAGGGGAATCAAAACTTTTGTAGAACTCCCTGTCAGATATGACAGGTGGGGATGGTGAGATGGAGAGAAACAGATTCAGGTGCTGCTTCCTTTCTAGGTCCAAACGCGAGTACACTGTTAGAGAAAACATCAATGGTCCCTGTCAGAGCACAACAGAAGACACTACCCAGGACCACAGTGACAGCAGAGAGACCAATGCCATAGAGAAACTGTGCTCAGTTCTGAACACAGCCTGGCAGACAGGAAGTTATAGCCAAAAGCAGAGTGGGGTAAGTAATTGAAAAACTTCCCCCATAAAAACTCAAATTATAGGAAGAGGTACAATTAACTTTTGCCTTAAAGAATTTGAACTATTTCTTCCAAACAAATAACAATATCAATGCAACAACAGATGATCTTTATGGAGAGATTTCTATTAATTTACTCACTCCCAATAATTCTGTAACATTATTCCAGGATTAGCTTCCTCTACCAACCACATTTTAGGGAGACTGGAGGAACCAGCACATTAGAATTGGACTAGCTAGGCAACACAGCGCCTCTGGCCTGGGAGAGGCACAACAGTTGCTGAATGATAGTTACAGGTTAGCTGAAGAATTATTGCCCAGTTTGGAGACAAAAGGCTTTTTAATGCTTATTTAAATATGCCATCAGCAAAAAATATGACAGCTTCAGCCTCAGCTTCTAAAATAATTATATAGCTCACAATTCCCAACTACACATTCCGAAGGAAAGGCTCGAGCACGGTGAGGAGTACGGCACTGTGGCCAGGTCGTTCACGCACTGTTTCCACTCACTCCTGTTAGTGGGGAGCAAACCAGGCTCCTGTGCACCCAGGCAAGTGTTCTACTGTTGAGCAGCACACCCAGACCCTCTGCAGTATTTCAGGCCTTAAATGTTTGGCTAAATGTTCTGAGACAGGTCTTGACTGTGGGATTTTCCTACTTCAGTTTCCAGAGTGACGGGGTGCACCATCACACTCCAGTGATAACTGCGAAACCTCAGCATTTCACCTCGTACACAGCTCATTTTCCGGGCAATATGTAGACTACAGAGCACTCCAGACTTCTCAGACAGCAGAACCAGGAAGATCAAGGGACTTTTTACACGGTTTTTGTCATTGCCATTTATTTCAATTAAAGAAGTATAAACTCAGAATTAATGTAAAGAAATCCTTAAAATACTTGGCAGAAGAGATGCCTGTCCATGTATCACAGACAAACATGAACTAACAAAACACATTCTGTATAGATTCAGACTGTAATAAAGTCTGGTTTGTTAGCATCAGTCCCCTTGGAACTTTATCATCAGTGAAAATCCCAAAGCAGGCTTCCTTCTGACCATACTGACCACAACAGGCCTGTTCACACACATCCAAATCATGCTGTCAGAGACCAGCAGCCAACTGCAAGGCTGACGAATAATGAGACCCACACATCGTGTATTAAGAAACACTTTTTAAAAAATAAATATGGTATAAGCTATTTCCACAGTATCAGATAACTGAAATATATATAACAAAATCAGACATTAAAAACATAATTATCAAATAATTGAACTTCATATAACAACTAAAAGATACACTAACAATTCTAACTTCTTTTTGTGTGAACTGAGTGTGACCTGAACTGTTCTTTAAAACTGCTGTCTGAATCATCTGGAGATGTGAGCCAGAAGGCAAAGGGAAACTCAAAGTAGAAACCGTATGCATTGTAGGGTTTTCAGAAACCTGTAAATAATTTCCAAACACATGATTTAGTGCATGCTTACAGTCTGGAACAAAATTTCCCGGGTATGCTATGTAACTGGTTAGAAAAAAAATTGAAACATGGTCTACAAAATAGTTGATTTTATTTTTCTTGAATGTATGAAATTTCCAGCCATCTAATCTATCTGGGAATTTTAAGACACTCCAAAGTAACTAGCGACTGTAATTTTTAAGCGGTTTGTTGAAACAGGTTTAGAGAATGGATGGGTTGGAACCATACACGTGAATGTTACAGAATCAAACGATTCTACCCTAAACCATCACAGCCTATTCTAGGAAATTTGGGATGTCACTAGCTTCACAGAGGAGCAACTAATGACCAGTAATTCAGGCTTAGATGAACAACACAGAAGCACGAAGAACTGAAAGAAACAAATTAACACTGTACTTTCCACATAATAAGCCTGAAAAGATGGATGCATCTGGACCAACATGATACTGGAAAAACCTTGTCTTGAAACTCAATGCGGCAATGTGGCATCAAGATCTGTCATGCCTTCATAGTCACATAGAACTACATTCAGCATCACTGGATATCATAATACAGAATTCACTTTCAATGCTATTCCTAACACTTAACAGTCCACACAATGGCGATCAGCACACATGCATGGTAACACTACCAACCGCATCCCTTCATTTCTTAAGGTCTTTCCAAAACTCAGTCATTTGACAATTTAGGCCTTTTCTCTTTCAAATAAATAAAGGGTAACAAATATTAGGAATCTTAACTATGTAAAATTTGTAATTATTTTCTACACAGCCTAGAATTATACAAGGAAAAATGTATATAAAAATTTATATTTACAGTTAGGTTTTAATGAAGCCTAACTATATATCTGTCTTGGCATGATTTATGCAGTTTGCAGGAATAACTAATAAAACACCTAGAAGTCATGGTTTTGAAGGTCTTCAGGAAATGAACAATTTCAGATGTCCAGGAGTGTGCCTTCTCTCTTTTTATGTTTAAGGGTGCTTTATGCAGGACGCCCTTGACCAAAACGACTTTTAGACCTAGATTTTTTAAACAGAAAAGAAAGTCAGACTCGCTCTGGAACAGAAGGTTCTTGTTGCCTTAGTTTGTCCGCTTGACAATATCAACACTCAGCGAAATTGTATGCCGCTCATCAAGTATCTTTTAAAATCCCTGCAGCGAGATTTGGAATTCAAACTTAAAAAAATTGTTTTGAGAGAGAATCTCATATGTAAACTGCACACTACAGGTCAGGAGCAGCACTGTGACGAAACACACCAGCGTTTCTCTGGGGAAACAGACGGACACTTGGAATGAGAGAGACATAAAAACTGCAGCTGTAGGCACGGCTGCTCTGGATGAACTCAGCACAGCGACTGAGGAGGGTCATGGTCTAGGCACATAGTGTCTCTAATACCTGTGTTCATGTCTCAGTATCTTAAGTCCCAACAGAAAGTCAGTGATGGCGAATAGCACGAGACATATTAGTTAATTTACTGAGAGAAGTAAGATGTGACTGTACTCAGGGACTTTCCTTTTAAAAGGGCCGACCTACGCAGCTCTGTCCCCCTCGGGCAGGATAAAGGCTCAGGACTGATGTTCAAGAGACTTTTGGAATAACACAAAGCCTATATCAGATGCAGACGAACAGTGTTCTCTTTGGCCACTGATCACATCACAGCTAGAGAATAATCGACCCTCTACTCTGCAGCACACCCTGCCTATTTCCACACTACGGGAGGACAGAGAAAGGAGGTGGGGGAGGGGACAGGAAAGGTTCAGTGACTTCCTACAGTAACCCTAACATATAATCTACATAGTACGACAATTGCGCCAGCCCACAGCTGCACTGTACCTGCTCCTACTAGTGCATTATCGCCATCACTTGGTGTTAGAGAGCACGTGTGGTGAGCGGCTAGGAGCGCTTTTACCTCCCGACTGTGTATAAGAACGGCTGACTCGAATGTAGCTGGCTCAAGAAATAGAAAACTTAAAGAATACTAAGCCTTTTATGTTCATGAAAATTTGTGTTCACGACTTGTTAAAAAGAGTTCTGATCTGTTGAAATAAGGAACGGAAGTCACACTATGTGCTTATTGCTCACACAGTTTACTCTGCGGAACTAGAGGCACCTGCTGCTCTCTGCTGATTTACCTGGGGTTTTTGTCTGAGCTGTTCTGCCGGGCACTGCCAGGCGCTGAGGCTTTGACTTGTGCTTCAAGCCTAGAATAAATACCTCCTGCAAACTGTGGAATAAAAAAGCAAAATTGAGTTACCTTCAAGGAAGTAAAGACTGACCCATACCAAAACACACTTCTAAATTTAGAAAGTAATTTATTTTTGGTCTATAAAGCTCAGGCTTCTGAAGTACTACATATAGTAAGATTTATCGTTTTAGTACATGGTTCTGGGTTTTGACAAATGCGCAGGGACACAGCTGGCTCTTTTCTGGGCTGGACTCTGAGCTCCAGTCCTCATGCAGCTCTTAGCCACTATGTGCTTTCTCCAGCCTCAATTTTTATTTATATATATAAAAAAAAACCATGTATAGTTTATTTGCTAAACCCTGATGCTTTTAATCCCAATACTTGGAAGGCAGAGGCAGACAGATCTCTGTGAGTTCAAGGACTGCCTGGTCTACAGAGTGAGTTCCAGGACAAAGATACACAGAGAAACCCAGTCTCAAAAAGCCAAAAATTAAAAATAGAAATAAAAAAAATAGACTTTAAAATAAAGCTACGAAAAGATGGAAAACATACAGGAAATCTGGATACTGTATGTTATTATGTTCTCTTTGAATTGTTTGAATGCTGAGGAAGGAGCAACAGCTGCTAAAAAATATCTGTGTATAAATGCTGCTGAATTAATCCAAGATAGGTATTTTGAAAATACCTTGACTTCAAAATTGAAGTCAAAAGGTATGTTACTTTGGAGAAGAGGTTTTGATTTTATTTCCACAGGAAATGAGAGGCTATGGATTCAGTCCAGATTATGAAAAATCAGGTTTGATCAAGGAAGACCGCCTGAGAAATCTCCTATAGGAGTGGATGGCCCAGATGTCTGAGTTCTACATCCAGAACAGATTCAAGACTGCTGCCTGAGATGATCCAGGCTCACAGGATACTCCAGTCACGACTTGATCATAATTCTAAATTTTCTTTAGGTCCCCATAAGATTATCAACACCCCCAGTCAGCAGGAAGTATTCTGGAAAACTACGCCCACATTCCCAAAAAATGGACTATGGATATTTTCCTTTGTTTAGAATGTGGGTTACAAGTTGTTATGGATAATGGTCAGGAGAAAAGCTAAACAAAGGATATTAGGTTCAGAGTTCTTGTTTAAAAAGAGGGGGGGAGTGCTGTGGGACAATGGTTTGTACCCTGTCAATCATATTTTAATAAAACCCTGATTGGGCAGTAGCCAGGCAGGAAGTAGAGGCAGGGCAACGAGAACAGGAGAATTCTGGGAATAAGAAAGCTAAGTCTGTAGCTGTGACCCAGACACAGAGGAAGCAAGTTGTGACTGTCTTACCGAAAAAGGTACCGAGACACATGGCTAACATAGACAAGAATAATGGGCTAATATAAGTTATAAGAGTTAAAAAGAAGTCTGAGCTACTAGGCCAATCAGTTCATAATTAAAAAAAAGCACGTATAATTTATTTGCTAAACCCTGAACTCCTCTTGCCCCTTAGGGAGGGTCCAATATAGACTAGGCTGGTCTTAAACTTACTATGCAGCCAAAGACAACCTTAAGCTTGTGATCCTCCTGCTCCATCTTTTGAGTATGGGGACTGCACCACCACATCTGGTTTATGTGGGCTGGGGAGCAAACCCAGGGCCTTAAGCATGTTGGGTGAGCATTCTATAAATGCAATTACATCCCCAGCAATCAAAAACCCTTAAGTCTGAGGGTTCTTTGAAAGAAAAGGTTTTATTGAGCTGCTACAGAAATCAGAGAAAAAGAAAGGGCAGGTCCTGGGGCACAACTGTTACTAGCAAGACTACTGAGCGGTTGGGAAATGCCCACTGAGCCTGGCAATCAGGACTATTCAATGTGGCCATCTGCCACCCAGCCTCATCCTCCTGAGTGCTGAGGCTACAGGCGTGCACCGTGCACCTTGTTGTGAGTTAAGCTTCTCCCATCTCTTTTCTAGCCCTTTTGAATTCAGGAAATCTCAGAATTTTTCTTGTCACATTACCATTTTGGAGACTTTCTAGTTTTTCACAATTATGAATAATGACATTATAAATGAATG
>PVIU01001047.1:50591-241881 GCA_004026605.1 Ondatra zibethicus | reverse complement strand
GAGTGTGAGAACCAGACGAGTGTGAGAACCAGATGAGTGTGAGAGCCAGACGAGTGTGAGAACCAGATGAGTGTGAGACCCAGATGAGTGTGAGAGCCAGAAGAGTGTGAGACCCAGAAGTGTGAGACCCAGATGAATGTGAGAACCAGATGAATGTGAGAACCAGATGAGTGTGAGAGCCAGAAGAGTGTGAGACCCAGAAGTGTGAGACCCAGATGAGTGTGAGAACCAGATGAATGTGAGACCCAGATGAGTGTGAGAGCCAGACGAGTGTGAGAACCAGATGAGTGTGAGACCCAGAAGAGTGTGAGAACCAGATGAGTGTGAGACCCAGATGAGTGTGAGAGCCAGACGAGTGTGAGACCCAGAAGAGTGTGAGACCCAGAAGTGTGAGACCCAGATGAGTGTGAGACCCAGAAGAGTGTGAGAACCAGATGAGTGTGAGACCCAGATGAGTGTGAGAGCCAGACGAGTGTGAGAACCAGATGAGTGTGAGATCCATTTATTCTTAGAAATTCTGCCCTCAGCTCCTCTTGTTTCTCCAGCTGATTTCTCTACCCAAAGGCCAGGAAACATGCACACACACACACACACACACACACACACACACACACACACACACACACACACACACACACACACACACACACACACACACACACACCCTGTGATGGGAACCTGTATGTCGTGTCTCAGATGGAGAGGAAATGGATTATGGGGGAAGAGAGCCCATAGCCTGGGTACATCTGGAAATGGGTGCGACTCACAATGTCTTGCCTAAAGGTGACCTGAAGGTGACCTTTGCAGGAGAGACAAGTGATTTTCAGTGTGGCTTTGGACTTGCTCTGGGCTGGGAGCACCTCTGACTCACTTTTCCCTATGAAGCGTCTTGGTAATAACCACAGCAATGCCAAGGCACAAGACACACCTGGTAGGTCCTCAACCTGCTCTGCCCCTTTCTCCCCAGGACTCCTTTTCTCCTTGCCCTGTTATGCATGGAGGTTCCGCTGGGAGGTCTGCTTTGCTTGGTGTGGCACAGAAGGACGACTGGAATCTCTGGGATGTTTAAGGGTGGTGGGGAGGGATGGAACTTTCTCATATCCTCGTCCAGAATAACACTTAAAAAGCACCCATAACTTTCTCTGGAAGAACCCCCCCCCAATGGATAAGCCTACCAAAAGATACATTAAGGGAAAACAGGAGGGCAACTTGAGAAGAGTTTTGGGTGGGAGAGGGATGCTCTGAGAGCCACAGGGAACATCAACATCAGCACCACATAGTGGCGATGTTCTTAGCACAGCTGACAGTACTGGGCGGGAGGAGCTGAAGCCGTGCTCACCTGAGCTCACCCTCAGGTGTCTGAGGTTGGGGGCTGTTTCTGGATTTCTCTGAGCCCGTTTTCTCATCCCTAAAACGAGGCCTCCAGCCAGCCACTGGACTTGCCTCCATCACAAAGCCCTCCTGAGTATACACAGACATGTCCAGGATTTGGTGCAACTCAGTGATCCTCACAGGTTGTATCAGCTCAGCTGGGAACTTTATAGAATTCACAGGTCAGCACCGACTCAAGAGCCCGCCTACAGAGAGAGACCCTTGAAGCCTGGCTCTTACCCAGCCCTACTATCTCACCGTTAGCTTTGCTTGGTACCATGGACTCAAGGTGGCACAGTGGGATTGGTCTACTCTTGCCTGGTCTGGTGGAAAATTGTGAGGCTGGGATGGGCCGAAGACAAACTTCAAGAGTGTCATGATTCCCACAAAAACGGAAGGGCCACAAAAGGAGAAAGAATATTAGCTTTTAGGCTGGGGAATGGCTCAATCCAGTCCAGAGACTAATTTGGATTCCCATCACCCACTTGAAAAACTAGGCATTCTTGTAACCCTGGCATTTGTGGGAGTAGAAGCAGGCAGACCCCTGGAGCCCTGCAATTGCAGGAGGAGACCCCAAACTCACTAACCAGCCAGCCAGCCTAGCCAGTCAGCGAGAGCGAGGCTCTGTGAGAAACCCTGCCTCAAATGTAAAGTGGAGGGCATTCCCGGGATCTTCATGGGGCCAGAAAACTCCAGACACAGATGAACATGTAACTGCCACCGCCCCCTGCAACACATACATGTGAAACACAAACCAGTCCAACTGGACACTTAGCTTCCTGTGTCCACCCTAATTATAATTAGTAATAATTCTGAAGATAGCTCGTATGTTTATCAGTTCCACTAACTGTCTGTGAGCTTCTTCAAAGGCAAAAGACGTCTTTGTTGCCACAGTCCACCTTCAGCCATTATGTTCCACTAACGGACCCTTGGCATGCTTGGGCACCCAGGGACATGCACCCCCCTCCCCCCAGATAGGACTTAAGTCTTCTTCAGGGGAGCTGATCTATCACTATACATACCTGTAGGTGTCAGTAGCTGGCACTTTCCAAATCTGGATGCCCTTCAAGGGCCCTTCGCTCCCCACCACCACGCTCAAGTTGGAGTTCTGATAGGCATTGTTGCACTGGGCCTGTGTGGGGCCGTGGGGCCCACTGGCCCCACATGTGGTGAACAGCCAGTGAACTGTGACATAAAAGGAGAGGCAGTCAGTTACTTACCTCCTCCACAGGCCTCCCTGGGCTGAGTTCAAGGTGTGTGATCCATGGCTTGAGTCATAAATTCATAGAAGGTCCCGAGATTGTGGGAAGAAAAGACGATCAGTCATTCAAACTGGATAGTTCGGTAAAGAGGCTGCTATGGGCCAGATCCCGGGTCATGTGGCCATGTGCCCAGGAAGACATGAAGATGGAAAAGACTTAGATCAAGAGGAATGCAGCCAACCACAATGCAGGACAGCAGGGGGCGGGGCACAGGAAGATACATCTAGCACCATAGAATCATTCTCTTACTGAGATGAAATGACGATCCCATTCAGGCAATGGCTGTGTCCAGTGTGGTGCTGAGCAAGCCCCCAGATACTTACTTAAGCTTTGACACTACAGCAGCATCTAACCTGTTCTCAAAGGTTTGTGTGCACATAAAAGAATGCTGTGGCCTTCAGTGGCTACAAAGAGCCAGCTGGGCACAGTATCAGCCCTATGATCCCACACTCGGCTCAGGGACCCTGCAGGTAGGAAGAGGAAGCCTCAAGCTCTCCAGATATGGCTTTATGTCCAGAGATGCTTTCTTGGCAACAGGCCCTCAATGGGGCAATCCAAAACCTGTTTAGGCCAGCTAAGTCGGGTTTGGAAATGCAATGAGTGGCTTTTAAGTTCTACAACAGACAGTGTCAAAAATGGAGAAAAGCTGAACTTTTCAACCTTTGGATGCCTTTGCATGTGCACATGTGTGAGAGTATATGCAGAGGACCAGTGAAAACCTTGAGTGACATCCTCAGGAGCATCCTTCGCCGCCTTTTACACAGGGTCTCTCATTTGCCTGGAGCTTACCATTTAGGCTAGACTGGCTTGCCAACAGGCCCTAAGATGTCATCTCTGCCTATCCCATGCTGGAATTACAAGGGCGTACCTGGCTTCTTCATGTAGGTCCTGGAGATTGAATTCAGGTCCCTATGCTTACACGACAAGCAGTTTCTGACTGAACCATCTCCCTACTCACAGACTGGTCAAACTTTCTTCCTTTTCCCAGGCCCCCATCGACTCCCTACTCTGTTCTGTCCTTGCCCAGTATCCTTACCTAGCTTTCTAGGGACATCACAGGAACACAGCTCAAGCCCTACCTGCTACCCCATCTTCTGCCACTGGGATATTTCCTTTCAAACGTCCTCTCTTTCAGCCAGGCTGGACTTTGGGGATCTGTCAGATCTCTTGGCCTCAAATCTAACACTTTTTACAACTCATAAAAGCTTTCAGAACTGTATTCTTGATAAATAAGCTTCTACTTAAAATAAATCTCATTTTCAGATGGCCCATTTATTTCCCCTTTTAAAGAGAGATTGAGTCAAATTCTGTGCACAGAAAATGATGGAAAATTAATTTGAGTGTATGTAGCACCATCACTAAAACATCCAAAAGAAAATTTCTTGAAGGCTTTGAACTAATTTGATGATGAACATGTAAGAGGCTGATTTGACAGTCAGAGGGAGGTCACCTTGGCAGGGCTGAGCAGCCTCAACTAGCCTTGCTTTACTTTTGTGATAGGACCCTGGCCTTGGGGTCTGAAGCCCCAGTGCCATTCTGATGCATACATCTAGATGGAAAGGTTGACTTCCACATGGTTTCTGAAGGTCACTTCAAGGTTTAGGAATTAATGAGCATATTGGCTGATGGCCAGCTTTCTGATCAAATGTAATAATGCAAAGAACTAACCGTTTATGGAAGGTTCTGGTGTTTTGTTTGCCCGCTCTCCTGGCAGGGTCTCATTGTATAACTCAGGCTGGCTCACATTCAGAGCAATGACTTTGATCTAGTTCCATCATCTGTGAAAGGGGCTGGCTGGCATGATAAAATTAACAGAGGGTAGGACAAGTCATTGTAGAGTCCCAAGCTCTACAAATAGGACAGATACTGCCTGAGTCTAAGGTTGATCCTGTCACTGGCAATGGGCAACGGACGTATCCAGGGGAGTGTTTATGACTATAAATCTCATGCCCACAGTGAATTGAGCAGGAGGCTGGGGCAGAGAATAAATGCAAAACTAAGAAATGAAGTTGCAAGTCCCACCTTTTTGTTATGTCTAGCTGGAAGCCCATCCTGCAGACAGCCCATATCTACAGCAAACAGCCTGGATGTGGAGAAGCCTTCTCAACCTGGCTTCAGATGAATGGTGTTTCCTTTAGTTAATTCAGTTCTGAACATAACATCTGCACCTTGCCTGAGCACCTCACCTTGAGTAGAACCCTCTTTAACGTCAGCCCCTGTTCATTATAGGATTTGGAGGTTCCGGGATGTTCCAAAGAAAGCTGGTCATCTATTTCTTGGCCAGCTGCCATGTCTGATGAGGTAGGGAGAGGATTATGGGCTTCGGATTCAAATGGACCAAAGTTTCTCATTCTGAACTTTGTCCCTGGCTAACGAGAGACCTGAATTAGATTAAAGCTCCTTAGTTGGAGACCATGATGATATGAGGTCATATAACAGAACATGTGGGTAGTGAGAAATTTGGCAACAGTAGAAGTTTTATGAAGGTACAATGACCAAAAATTCATTAAAACTCAAACATATATTGAATCTGAGATGTTTCTGGCAGTGATCACTAATGTTGTATCCTGTGACTTTACCGTTGTCTTAATTATACACACACACACACACACACACACACACACACACACACACACACTTTGTGTGCCATCACATCACACAGTGTCAATAAATGCTCCCTTGAAATACCAAAGCTCATACTTGAGAACTATTGCATGTTGTGAGTTGTAGCACCCTTACTACACACACAAATTCTCCTCTCATCAAACAGAATAGTTTAATCATTATAAATGGACTTCTTCGGCATGCAGGCTTGAAACTGATATATCTTAGGATTGTATTGTATTAGATAAACAAGCATATCTCTCATTAGTATGCAAATTTGCTTCCCTCTTTCATAATTGGTAAAATTATATGTATACCAAAGAATTGTTTGGAAACAACCTTCTTTGTGACTTATTATCAACAAATGCTTGATATTTTATACCCATTTTCTATTTACGTTCCCAAGGTCATGTTACAATTTCTCAGGCTAAAGAGGGTTGCAAATAGGCAAGGTTTAAGAAAACCTGGGTTAGATTACATGACCTGTCTGAGCCTTGCTTTTTCTAACCTGAGCAAATGGGGTTCTACTACTTACTGCTTACACGTCTGATGAAAATTAAAAGAGGAACCTAAACCAAGTGCTTCGCATGGCACGTAACACCAGAGAGAGGCAGTCAAGACAGTTAAGAACCATGTGGTCCTTTCGTGTTCAGTTCCTCACTGTGGGGATCAGACACCCACCATCAGGATTTATGGCCCCCTTCCACGAAGGAGAGACTCTAGGGCCATTTCTCAATGGAAGCACCAGTATTTTCCCAAACTCAATGGACATATATTAGTCTCAGGCGGTTTCCATACACAAAAATGTTGTTTTTACTTTCAGCAATTTCTGATGGAAAGGTCCAGAGAGGAAACTTTTTTGAAAGTGGATTCCCTGGGAATAGAGGATTTGCCATCCCAGGTCTGACTCATGATTCATCTAGTCAGAATTTTGCTGCTCCCAGCAGCCTCTGGAGCACGATGGTGGTTCCTGTTCTTGTGGATAGCTCTGACTACTGTAAATCTGCCTAACTTTGCTTGGAATCAATTTATGTTGCCTACTACCACCACCTCTTGGGGATACGGTCTTTCTGAGTTTATTGCCTCTTGTGCAAGGCCTATCTTGCTTCTCTACTGAGTTTTTCCTGTTCCAGCGTCATGCCATTGATTCTATTTATTCTTTCTGGACATCTTATAGACATGCCCAGATGTCTCATTAACACGGGACATACAGTTGTTCCCAAACCACCTGGTGACCAAGGCTTTAGGAATTTAGAATCAGTAGATCTTGTTTGGGGTCAGGAGGGAATCTTTATATAAAAACTCTTCTAATGGATTCTGATACTCAACTAGATTTGTACACTATGCCCATCTATCTCATCGTCTTGATAAAGAACATTAGTGTCTCTTTTGATTTTGTCAGCACTGGAGAAGGTTTCCAAGTTGAGAATTACTCAGTCTCTCTAGGGCCT
This sequence comes from Ondatra zibethicus, assembly GCA_004026605.1. Taxonomy (NCBI): domain Eukaryota; kingdom Metazoa; phylum Chordata; class Mammalia; order Rodentia; family Cricetidae; genus Ondatra; species Ondatra zibethicus. Next base: position 235,193 of record PVIU01001047.1, on the reverse strand, counting down.
CCTAGTGGCGATCAACTTTCTGCCTTGGAGACTTTTCAGCCTTTTCAAGATTGTTTGCACATGAGTCTCTGCTGCCCTGCGTCTTTCTAAAGAGAATAATTTGCTTGTTGAGATAGGTACCCTGAATGGAACTGTGTGTCCCTGTGACTTCATCTAAGCAGACAATTGTTATTTGTTATTTCAAACGTTCCTGAGAAGTTGCTCACTTGGAACAGGCTCTATTTCCAGAACCTTGCCCAAGGTGTGTACTATTGCGCAACCCTGGTGATATTGACTGCTGGGAGCTTAGGTAGTCTTCTGGAACAAGGGATGTTTGTGAAAGCAAGGCAGGCATGACTTCTAGGCCAAGATAGCTTAGAACCACAAAAAGGCAGGCAGATAGCAGGACCAATCCAGCAGTGTTCCTAGAGTAGAAGGCATTGGTCATGGCATGGTCTTGTAATTGAAAGAGACTGGTCTAAGATCCAAGGGGCAAGGGAATTAGCTTTAGTAGCTCCAGGGAGCAGAAATCAAGGTGAGCTTTGAAACTTAGACAGAATTATTTGTTTCCCTTGGAGAATATGTGTATGTGAGATCTGAACCTTAGCTGCCTGAGAGGCAGGTCCATCCACATAAGGAACAAAAATCTTCCAGTGTCTATTGTGCATGTAATGCAGTGCACACTCTCTAAGTGGGCCAGGCACTGCACTTTCATACACAAATTCAGTGCCTTTGAACTTGTGAAAACTCCGTGTGCTGAAGGTAGAGCTGTAGTATCCCCATTAAGAATCAGGAAATTTGCCTTGCCGGATGGTGGCGGTGCACACTTTTAAACCCAGCATTTTACAGGAGGCACAGGCAGGTGGATCTCTGAGTTTGAGACTAGCCTGGTCTACAGAGTGAGTTCCAGGATAGCCAGGGCTGCAAAGAGAAACCCTGTCTTGATAAACAAAGCAAAGCAAAGCAAAACAAAAAAGAATCAGGAAATACAAGTTCAGAGGAGCCAAGTAAGTGGGTAATTGTTCAAGTCGGGAATTCAGGGCAGTTCTCCTATGCCAACTTGGAAGGTTAAAAAGGAGCTGGGAGGGGGATTGGGGCTACAGTTCAGCCAGGAAAGTGTTTGCCATGCAAGCAGGAAGGTGTGAGTTTGATCTCAGTACCTATGCACAAAGCCAGACTATCCCAGCAGTGGTGGGGTTCGGGGTGGGAGACAGGTAGATATTTGGGACTCATCGGCCAGACACATAGCCATAGCTGAGCTTAAAATTGTTTAGCCACATGACCTAGTGAGAGGCTTTGCCTCAAAAAAAAAAAAAAAAAAAAGAGAGATGGCCCTTGAAGAAACAACACCTGAGGTTGACTTTTGGCCTCACACATATGTGCATAGACATACAAGAGCACATGCATGCACACGCGTGCGTATATACACACACATTAAAAAATACTAGGACCACCAGGAATGCCTGTCCCTCTCACCCCCTGCAGCTGGAACATTTCCAAGCCGCAGAATGCTCCCTTTCCAGCCTCTCACCCCCTGCAGCTGGAACATTTCCAAGCGCAGAATGCTCCCTTTCCAGCCCCTCAGGCTGGGCTGCAGCTCAGGCTGGAATGGCTACATCGAAGTTACTCAGACCCATGAAGGGGCAGGTGAGAATCTAGTCAGGGTACCACTGTGATTGGACTCTCAGTCCCAGAAAGTCCCACAGTGACCACACCTTAGCCTAGCAGGGTGTGGGCTTTATAGAGTCATGGGAACCAGGCAAGGAAAGGAGGAGCCAAGACTAGGGGTCTAGTCCCAGAGGTGTCCCAGGGATTTAGATGGTATCCAAAAGGAAATCTAGTCTTTGGGTTGTTAAGTTATAGATCAGAAGTGCCAAGGGGAAGGCCAGTGCCACTGGCAACCAGTCACAACTTCAGTGTCAGGAGAGATGATGAAGGTCACAGCGAGGTCACGAGTAGACTAAAGCTGAGAGGCCAATCTGAGGCTCCCCTAGCTCCTCTGCTGAATTTCTTTATTGGTTCCCAAAGCTCTGTGAAGCCTTAAGGGGATGAAATGGCTCCTGAGGAAGACACATGCTGAGGTCAAGGGAGGTAGGAAGCTCACTTCTCCTTTCTCTTAAAAAAATAAAAAAATCCCTATTTTATTAAAAGTCTTTTATGGGAGAAGAGAGCCCATATTTACCTTATTACACACACCACACACTGGAAACATAGTTAAATACTCATTCACATTTAAATTGTACAAAGAACCCACACACATGAAGATACTGATTGGTTATAGACAACTGAGTAAAGAAAAATCCATTAAGCACTGGATTTCATTTTAAGTCTATTGCGGATCCCTTCAAGAAGAAACAAATCAATTAGTAATATGCAGCACAATGTTTAAAAAATAGGCCAGACAGTGATTGCACTGGTTTATTGCTGTGGCTAAGGCATCTCATCTGCTCGATTCAGTTCAAAGAAATAAAGTGCAATACAAAAGAAAATAAGTTCTCAGCTATCTCTATTAATCACAGCAACGAGGATCTGCCTCAGGTTCAAGGCCTTGTGTGTCGTGGAAGAGCAGCGCTCAGCAGGTCACGTGGACTGTTTGTACTATTTTGATTGGGCTCCATCGGAATTGAATTTAAGCCATACCATTGACTGAGCTCAGCTTCACAGAAGCTGTGCATGGTGGACTATTTTCATGGCTCCCTACATCCCATTAAATAAATATCAGGCCCAAATCTGGTTAGTCATCCATCTATAAATGTATATGGCAACCATTCCTTATTGAAAGCAGGGAGAATGGCCTTTGGTATTCACGAAGTCGGCTTGTTCCCTAGCTAGGACAAAATGAAAATAATGTGTATATTTAATGTATATATTTTTAATCATTCCTGGGTTAAAGCAACTCTACCACCATTAACTCTGTGATCAGTCAGATAGTGTGACCATGGCAACTAGACCCCTGGTATTTTACTGTATAGTATTACAACATATAGCTTTGTTTTAATTTTTATTTTTTTATTTTAAAGTCCTGGCTTGTTCCTGTGTTCAGCTGCAAGAGCTAAAAAGAAGACTCTGGCCTGTTAAGTAGCCACTTGGGAATTAAATCATTCTCTCTGTTTAGTGGCGCAACAGGAGTTCCTTTGACAATGATAAAAAAAAAAATACTTAAGCCTTTTAGTTTTAAAATAAATCACAGAGGAAAACACAAATCAAGTGTATATTATATACTCAATGAGTTATTGTTATAAAGCAAATACTACTACCTGGGTCAAGAAATAGAACTTGGCCAGTGGCTTCGTGGTCTCTCTAATCTCTACTTCCTTGCTCTTCAAAGGGACCATATCCTGGATTACATTAGAATCACTTCTTTGAATTTCTCAATAGTTTTACCCCCAAGTGTGCATTATCCTTAAGTGGCATTCTCTAGCCTTGTCCATTAATTTTGATTTTGTGGTGCTGAAGACCGAACCTCAAGATTTGCAAATGTTAGGCAAGCACTTACCAGTGAATTACAGCCCTAGCTCCCTACCCCACTCCCCTTTTTATTTGGGGCAAGGCTTTACAAAATTGCCCAGGTTTACCCTGGATCTGCGGCGGTTACTCCTGACTCTGTTTCCCAAGCTGCTGAGATTTTATGCCAGGAGATTTTACACACACACACACACACACACACACACACACACACACACACACACACACACACGTGTATGTATATAATACAATAAAGATATATACATTTATATATTATACATAATTTTTGTTTCTTTAAATCAACAGAATTCTCCTCTATATTTTCTTTTTATTGATTTTATATTTTGAGGAATAGGAACCATTTTATTTGTGGCTTTTCGCAGAGTTTGGATTTTGTGTTTTGCACCCCCACAGTTCAGGTTGGCACGCTGCTCTATCCTGAAAGTGTGCCAGCTACATCTCTTTGCTTGATGGTGGGCAGTGCTTTTTCGTAAAGTACCAAATGCCTGACCATTGCTCTGTCTCTTTTAATATTGGGTCTTCTTGAAGTTCACAGTATAGAAGCATTTACTAGAAACTACAAAATAAAAAAAATGTTTTAATTATACTTTTTTCTCACTGACTGTTTGGAGTATATCTGTGACAAGGTGCTGTCCTTCTTGTGCAACGTGGTCATTCAGAGGCAGGACAGGAGTAATAAAGGCACTATTATCATTCAATTCCATTTCCTGTTTCTGACTTTCAAGATATGGAATTTGTTTCACATTATCTGAGGTTTCCCAATTAAATATTTGCATATCATTATAAATCTATGAATTTAAATTTTGAGTTTTAGTTAATTATAATCAGTGTGCTTTGGAAGCTCAAACTGCCATATCTTTGGTCAGTGGGAGCGCCTGGCGTCTTTATGACTCTATACGACACCTCAAGCTTCCTTGGCTTAGACACAAGCATGGGCAACTCATCAAGACACAGGCATAGGCAGGGACTTTCTCCGGACTCTAACATCTCAGGAAATAATGCCAAGGACTGACAAAATGGGACTGTATGAAATGAAAACCTGTCTGCTCAGCAAAGAACCTATACCACGAGAGAAGCATATTTGCTACCTATATATTTGACAGAGGATTTCTATCTAAAGTATATAAAGAACTAAAAAACCTAAACACAAAAACACCCCACAACAACCTAAGTAACCACCAATACAAGAGCAAATGAAATGAACAGATATTTCTTAAAAGATTAAATGTAAATGGCCAAGAAACATGAACATATTTAACATCCTTAGCCCTCAGGGGAATGAATGCAAATTAAGACGCCTGTGACATCCCACCTCACTCTAGTCAGAAAACAAAGAAATCAAAGCAAATGGTGGTGAGGATGTGAGGACGAGGGCAGCCTCATACCCTCCTGGTGGGACTGCAGATAGGTTCAGCCACTGTGGAAATCAGCACAGAGGCTCCTCTAAGAACTCAAAAGAGATCTGCGGTAAGACTTAGCCATGCCATTCTTGGGGGATAAACTCACATGTAAGTCAACACAGCAGACACACCCACCACCACACAGATCTGGGGGTGAGAATACGAGGTCACACTTTATCTTCATTCACTACTAGTTTGAGAATCTTGAAAGGTAATGAATTTATCATCATTTGGTTGTAAATGTTGCCCAAAGGCTTTTGGGTTTAAGTTCTGTGTTTATGTACGATTTAGAGAGGTGTTTTGTTGCTTTCAAAGATTCTGGGAGAAAGGCAGTGATGGTGGCAACAGCATAATTTGTCTGGTGTTTTGCTTTGTTTTCAACCTCTCTAAATCTTACATAAACACAGAACGTAATCAAACCCAAAAGCCTTTGGGCAACATTGAGTCTGTTTGCTAGGCTCAGCCCTTCAGTGTACCTTCCGGCCAGACCCCTTGCATCCATCTCTGCCCTCTGGCAGCTGCTGTCCTGATTTGCCTCAGGGATCTCTCCAAGGACCATGGTCTCGAACCTGCTACTATGTCGGTCACACTTCTCTTTCGTGGGATACACTGAGTACAGCTGAGCCTTAGCTTGGCAGTGCCACCTAGGTTTAACGAGTCGTTTGGGGCCATCTGAACTTGCACTAAATGGTCCTGGGTACCAATACTTTCTATGAAGCTGTTTTCCGTCTCTCTCAGAAGGTCAGCCTGTTCTACTGTGCTTTTTTTTTTTTATTTTGTATCGAATATCAAGGGCGTGAGAGGGGACCCCTACTTTCCATGGTTCAGACTGTAGGCCCCTAACTTTTTATCTCAGGGTTCTGGAATGTATTTAACATTTCCTATCTGGTGCCTGTCAGGAAGCACTGGAAGTGTCACTCCAGATAAGAGGGTGTCATCACGGTTCTGGGTTCTGACCTACCATGCTTAGGTTGCCTTTAGGCCTTCGGGAGGGCAGCATATTTAATTAGAGTGCATGTGAGTAGCATCTCCATCCTCCAGTGAGCTTCAGTTTTACAAGCGCGTTAGGTCAATAGAAAAGGAAGGAAAAAGGGTGCTGCTTCCATCTCGTAAGATAATGACTCAGTGAAAAGTTCAACAATAAGCCTGGGGTGCGAGAGGGAGCTGAGGCTGGGTGAGGAAGAATGGCGCTGCTGTGCCACAACACATTCCCAGCCTCCGGATGCATTTTCATTTACTGTCTTTCGAGTTTGCTTCAATGGAAATTATTTGCTTGTACATACACAGTGCTCGTATGTTCACATTTGCGATGCATGTACTTGTGTGCAGCTGCCCCTGACACCTCCACTCCGGTGGTGACACCAGCCCTGGTTAGCTATGTGCTGTCCCATAAGATCTCACTGACTTTGCCCTCTGGCCTCCTTTGCTCCATAGGAAGTTCCTCTAGCCAGGTGGGATGCCTCCTGAACAGTGAAGCATCCTGGGACAGAGACCAGAGGCCCGAATGCCCTGCTGCTGGGAGGCCAAAAACTCTCCTTAGAGAGTGACTGCCCCACCAGCAGGCCCCAAGTCAGGGCTGTTGAGATAAAAGCTGCTTTCAGGACTGAATTACCCTTAAACAGCTCTGACACCCAGCAATCTGCAGGAGCTTTTAATGGCGCCTGTGATGGCTGCTGTTTTGTGTTCTCAGCGACCCCCTGCTCCCTGAGGGAAACTCAGTCATACACAGGAGAAGAAAAAGGTCACTGGGAAAAAAAAAAAACCAACAAAAAATCAACTCACTATCTTGAAAGCAGAGCTGTAAAAATTAAGTTAAGGGAGGCTTTGGGGGCTAATTCAGTTATTCCCAAATCGGCTTCAGACCAGAGCTGGGCTAATAAAGTATTTGATGTTAACATGGGTACTGTGGACTCAGCCATCTGCAGGTTATACATAATGGATTTGGTGGCAAGGCTTAAGTGGGAAGTGATGGTAGCTCAGATGCTGGCTCTGCCCCCACACAGGCCAGAAGAACCAGAGACTCTGCCTGCACCACCATCAGGGTTATGCCACTGGGATTCGCTGTGTCCGGAGAGAGCGCAGTGTTGGTAGCCACACCTTAACTACTTAGTGCTCCTGCGCTTTGCTGGATGTGTGCCCCGACTCAGTTCGCTACAGCCTTTCCAGGCTGGTACGATTATGACCCCATGGGAGGATGGGCAGCCCAACTGGTCAGGAGGTTTTAGGGCAGAAAAAAAATCCAAAGAACAGACAGTTTTAATTGCCGGGTCTGGTGTCAGAGCCTCGAAGACAACTGGAGACCCATGAGAAGGCGAGGCATCCCAAAGCCAAGGGCAGAGAGGAAAACAGTGGGGAAACATTAGGACCAAATGGTCAACACGAAGAAAGATACCTGAAAGACTAGGAGGCAAGAGGCAAGAAGAGAAGAGATGGCTTTTCTCTCATTCCTGCCTGTTGTCCAGGTGTGATGGCCAGAGCTGCAATGGCCATTTTAGGATCATGAGGAAAAGGCCAAGAGGGACAGAGATGTGAGTCTTTATAGTACCAGGTACTGAACTAACAGCAGTAGTTACTTCAGGGCCACTGAATAGACATCAACAGTTGTCTGATATTTTTATTGTATTTTCTTTTTAATTTGTTTTCAAGACAGGGTCCCTCTGTTTAGCTCTATTTTGGAACTTGCTTTGAGTGCTGGGATTAAAAGCATGTGCCACCACCTCCCGGCTTTTATTTTAAATTTTTAATGGGTCCTGGGTCCTGGTTTAACTTGAACAGAGCATCCTAGATCAAGACCTTCCACTCACTTGCAATGGAAACACCGCTGACCCAAGGATCTGGCTACAAGGCTTTAAACAGAGACATCAATGAAGGAGAGATGGCTCCTAAGTCTTCCTTAGACACTGGCCTGTGGCTTCCTTGGTGGAGAGACAGACATCAGAGACACCCCACTGTCCTAGATTGCTAGACGGTCCTTCCTTTATTCCACTGTCTGCTGTGTCTCGGCACATGTCATGGGAAAGGCCTTTAGACCTTATGAGGGATGTGGCTTGGTCATGGAGAACCTTGATATGTTTGGGTTTGTGAGAATGTATGTACACTTGGCATGTGGGTATACTGGGGTGGGTATGTATGTCTGTATGTACACATGACTTTAGTGTATACTGGGGCAGATATGTATGTATGTATGTACACTTGGCACAAGTATAAACTGCGGTAGGTATGTGCGTGTATGTACACTTGGCATGTATGTATACTGGGGTGGGTATGTATGTGTGTAAGTACACTTGGCACAAGTATATACTGAGGTGGGTATTTATGAGCGTCTGTATACTTGGCACAAGTGTGTACTGGAGTGGGTATGTATGAGTGTGTATACACTTGGCATGAGTATGTACTGGGGTGGAGGTGGGGTCCTAGGAAGACCAACCCCTCTCTCAGTCATGAGAAATAAAGTCGTTTCTAAGAAACACATAGCTACACTATCAGAACTTGGCCAGTTAACCTGCCTCTACTGTTCTAAGCTAAAGCAGAAGCTAAGAGGCAAAAGTCTTTCCCTAACCCCTACACCCAGCTGTAAAGCCTAGGATCCCAATCCTAGTAAACAAATGTTTACCTGATACGCTTAATTTGTCCAAAAGTTTTCTTACTCAGTGTTTCAGTGTCACAACCCATGTGTTCCTGCCACTCTTGCTTCTGTCCCCTAGCTAGCTTCCTTTTCTCTTATCGTGTCAGCATAGGAAAAGACAAAATTTGTACACTAGTGTAGTCTCGCAAGAGTTGGGTTAGTCTATCCTGTTTACTGCCGTATGTCCAGAGCCTGAACTAGTCCTAGACGCACAGAAAGTGGTGCATGGATCTTTGTGAGATGGAAACCAAAACCTAAACAAAGCACAGCAGAAAGAAGAATACCAGCTTGCATGTGTGCTACCAGGCTCATGTGAGCACCTACAAGGGAGATGTCATGAACACTGAGGGGTCCTAGACTTTGCCGGGTAAGAGTCTGTGTAAGAAGAACAGTAAAGGCGGTTAAATGGGACAATTTTTGATAGTGTAGCTATATGCTTGCTAGAAGCTACTTTGTTTATTGCCCTTGACTGGAAAGGGTAGGGTAGGTCTCCCTAGGACGGCCCAGTACACACTCATGCCAAGGGTACATACACTCAGATGTACCCAAGCACATACATAACTAAAACACCATCTTTGAGAAAACCCTGAAGTACTACTCCTTAAGCAGTGGCGACACTCTCCTCACCCAGTAGCTGATGGAACAGATAAGTTGATAGACTGAGCGGGACTAGTTAGAAAGGTCAGAGTCACACGGCTGGTTGAGGAGAAATAGTCCTCTTTCCCAGGATGCTGAATAATGTGGAGGCCTTGCTATCGATCCTCAGGCAGGTTGGTAGACAGCCCAGAGTGCTGCCTTGTTTTCATTACACGCTAACATTAATCCTGGAGTGCGATCATTAAAACTGCCAGTCACCTACTAAAACAATAATAATCAGAAGAACAGATTTGCTCTCACCTTCTCGTGAACTCATAGTCAATATTCACCCTTAAAAACGAACCAGGCCTTTCTGGAGCAGTCACCTGGGATTTATGTGGAAAACAGAAGGCCTGGGAGTTTCCATGATTTCTAAGACCCAGACACGTTTCGGAAGACGACAGACCTTACTCTGTTCATCAATATGGATGAGAAGGTTCCTAGGGGGCAGTCCTTCAGGAGCCCTCACGAGACATGTACCCCTCCCTCACACAAGTAAGTGTAACGCTTTTACTTGCAAATAGACAATTGGTTGGTTGGAGAACTGATTTTGTGGACTCTAAATGCACTACTGTCCCCTATCCCCACTTAAAAAATTTGATTAGATTTTAAAGGTGACAAACCTTTAAAAAAAGGGAAAATACATGCACATGCACACACACACACACACACACACACACTATACACCTCATGGAAGTGAATTTGCCCAACTTTTTGGTTATATATTTTGATAACAGAATTGACAGTAACACATTTCATATGAATATTTGGTTTTGTATCCTTGATCACCTGTTAGAAATAATCTCATTTTCTTACTACAACAGTCAGCTCTGAGAAAGAACCTTGGTCTCTAAGCCTCTTTGCCAGCCCACTGTCTTGGTGTTACGCAACACTCAGTAGGTGCTTTGTGTCCACTGTCTTGTGTTACGCAACACTCAGTAGGTGCTTTGTGTCCACTGTCTTGGTGTTATGCAGCACTCAGTAGGTGCTTTGTGGATAGATGAATGCCCTGGAATGCTAATAGACACTTTTTGAACTGGGCCTGGGAGTTCAGTGGTCTCTGAGGGTCTCCTGGTGTGGCTGCTCTTACGCATGAAGCCATTGTATCTGGACTTGAGCAGGTCTCCATCTGAGGTTCCTGAGTGTGAGACCTGTGAGCTGCTTCTGCCAACAGAATATGCCAAGGTGATGGGATGCAGTTTTCAAGATCACAACTTTCTGTCTTGCTAGCAGATTCTTTCTCTCTCTGTCTGTCCTTCCCTGGCCCATAACACACCTGGAAGGAAGTAGGCTGCCAAGGCCAGCAGAAACTGATGATGGTGGCCTCTAGCCAGTTAGGAACTGGTGTGCTCAACCCCACACCCTCCAGAAACTATCAATAATCTGCTGGGCTTGGGTGTGACTCCTTCCCCAGTCAAGTTTCATCTGAGATCTCAAGGCTGGTGGTAGAGAATCTGAGCTGGGCCTGGCTTCCTACTCACAGGCATTGAGAAACAAATCTGTGTTGTTTGAGGTTCACAGACTTACGGCAGCTTCTTTCAAAGGACTCGCTCCTCCTTACACAGTCCTTGCCCATAGAGAAGTTTCTGTTTCTGTCTTTTCCCTTTGGGGAGCCCCTGACTTGGCGGAGTTCTGCCTTCTCCCCAGTTTTCTCACCAGGCAGTTCTACCTGGAGTCTCTTTTTCTCTTGACCGGGGAGGGGCAAGCAGAGAAGACATCTTGGTGCTTCTCCTAGAGTCTAGTCTACCTCCTGGCTCCGATGAATTACAAATAGAATACTTCCTGGTAAAGGTTTAGTGTAACAAAGCTTAAGCATAACAAGAGAGGTAGACAGCGGCAACGGGAGACGCAGGGCTGGGCTATGGGCTGAGGCAAGGAGTCTGGGAGGAAAATGATGATTAAAGCGGACTTCCTAAACAAGTGCTTACTGTGTGCACTGATGGAGGGCCTTTGTGTTCTGCCAGCCGTGAGCTAAATGATCTTAATCAAGGCGTGCTGAGCCCAAAGCTCCTGGATCATTTATTGTCTCCCACTTAGGTAACCTGTCATCAAAACAAATGGGGGAAGAAACAACACGTTTCTCGGGGCCAGCAGGGAGAGCGGACTGTGGTGGCTCCTGCCTGCTGCTTGGGGTGGCGGCGGCCCAGGTATACCTTAGGTGTTTGCTAGGAGCTCATAATTCCCCTTTGATGTCACGGTGGTGTAGGGGTTCTAAAGTGATAGCATGGAAGTTCTGCTCATTTGTTTCCTCCTCCTCTTTCTCCTTTCCTTCTCTTCCTTTTAAACACAAGGCCTCTTGTAACGCAGGCTGACCTCACTCTCTAACCGAGGATGACCTTGAATTACCTACTCATCTTCACAGGCAAGTGCCACTCTACCTGAGCTGCTTCTAAAAAAGAAAAAAAGATAAAAAGATGATTGGTTCAGGATAATTTGCAGTGCACCATCTGGGCAGGATGAAGTCAGAGCTGTGTAGGGGTGCTGGGACACTTGTCCTAATTCTACATGGGAACAATGGCTTGCTATCGTGCCTGTGTGGGCCAGATCTAGGTGGGACAGTTTGCAAGAGCAGTGCTTGGTTTGTTCCTAGCCACAGGCCTTAGCACAGTGTAGGTTCCCAATGCAGTCTTGTTTCACTGAAAACACAGGCTTCCCAGGATTGGGTTTCAGGGGAAGCGGTGCCTGTCTTGTGCACTGGATGCTGCACTGAACCTCCTGGATGGAAAAAGAAACCAGCCGATTAAACCAGCCTTCTGCCTTGATATTGGTCAGCAAGCAGGTAGCAGTTGATACTGCCCTGACAGGTATGGGTGCACTGTGGGGAAGGCTTTGAAGTAAGCAGCCTTGATGCTGAATCCTGACTCTGTAGAGATAGCAGGGTGAGTTGTTTGCCTTCTGACCCTCATTTTTCTCAATCCTAGAATAGGAAAAGTAAGAAAGGCTCACCGGTATACTACGTTAGACATCCTTCTGAATTCTTGGCATGCATTAACTTATGTGGTCCTTATAGGAGACCTATGCAATATCACTACTAATAATATAAAAACTATTTTCTTCAGTATGTTTGGTATATGTGTGTGTTCATGTTTGCATGTGTGTGGGTACATGTGTGTCTATGTGGGTGCACCTTCACATTTGTCCACACAAGTGTGGAGGCCTGAGGCTGGCATGGTATGTCTTCTTCAGTCTCTCTTGACTTTGTATACCAAGGTAGGGTGAACTTGAAGCTCACTATTTTGGCAATATGGATGGCCAGCTTGCTCTTGGATCCCGCCTCTCCCTCCTACACTGGGATTGCAGGTGGGCTGCATGCCTCCCAGTTTTAATGTGGAGTCTGGGGACCTGAACCTGTGCAGCAAGCTCTTCAGCTGTGGATCTATAAAGCAATGTTTTTGATTTGAAGAAACGGAGACAGACAGGAGAAGAAAGTTGTCCAAAGTGATCAGCATTGCTAGGATTCAGGTCCAAGTGTCTGGGGTCTGGAGTCTGGAAAAGTAGCTCAGTTGGTGAAGCACTTGCCTAGGATGCCTGAGGTTGTGAGTTCAGACCTTTAGAACGTACACTCACAAAAGCCAGATGTAGTGGCCCAAGCCTGCAATACCAGTGACCCTGAGACAGGGGGATCTCTGGAAGTTCATAGGCCAGCTAATGAGAGACCTTCTCTCAAAAAACTGTGGAAGGTGTCTGAGGACTGATACCTGAGGTTGTCTTGTGACCTCCTCATACATTCATTGTGTAGTTATGAACCTGTACCTATGTGAACCAAATGTTTATACTCATATGCACACACACACACACACACACACACACACACACAAACACACACACCCCACAACTATGCTATATTTCTTCCTCAACCAATATTCATTTTTAGAGGTCTTCAGCATAACATGAGAGAGACATTGCATGACCTTAGTATCTACTCTTGTTGTCTAAAGGAAACGCATGCATGGCGGTCTACAACGGTGGTCACTTGCTGTACAGACATGAGGGCCAGAGTTCAGATCCCCAGAATACACCAAGAAGCTCTTTCTGGTAAGCAGAATGCCTTCAACCCAATCTCCAGTTTCACGCAATTACTGTCCATAGGTTCCCTTTCTTGGTTACCAAGAAGACCGAGGTCGTTAGAGTTGGCCACCAGCAGGGGGTGTTGACGGACTCCCCAGCATGCAAAACCATTTTCACTCTAAGAAACGTGTTGATTTTAGTGATGAGAATTATGAGTCACACATTATTTCCATATTACCTCTCTTCTTGGAGCCCGGCCACGCTAGCTCCTGGGGAAGGGAGACATACCCTAATGAAGAGTGACATGTTAATTCAGAGGGCGCTAAGCCTGTGCAATGACTGGGAACCCCTGAGCCTTATTAAAGCAGGTGCTTCGTGCATAACCACTACTATAATTATTCTAAATAGGTGATAATCTAAAGCCAGACAAAGACAGTGCACACAGCAGGGAAGTACACCGGGGAAATGGCCAGTCTTTGAACGAGGCACAAGGGCTATATCTACGACACCATGGCTTTCACTCCTTAAAGGGTTATTCTCCCAGTTGAGTGGGAGTGTATCAGTGAAGGCTGAGGTGCATGGGATACACCAATGAGCTTCAATGATCAGCTTTCATGTGAGTTTGTGTTTGTGTGTGTGTGTGTGTGTGTGTGTGTGTGTGTACTGTTTGTCTAGCATGCTGCCTTATGTGTTAGCGAAGAGGCAGGTATAGCTTGTTTGAGCAAATAGACTAACCCAGAAAACTAACATAACAAACTGGGGGTTTTCTCAGTAATAAGACCCTCTAGAAGACTTTTCCAACAATGGGGTCCTTCTAAGGTTACTTTGTCATAGCTTTGTTCTTCTAGGTGTTACATGGCTTAGAAAATGTTACTTTTTATGTGAGTTTTTTTTCTTTTCTGAGACAGGGTTTCTCTGTAGTTTTGGAGCCTGCCCTGGAACTAGCTCTTGTAGCCCAGGCTGGTCTCGAACTCACAGAGATCTGCCTGCCTCTGCCTCCCGAGTGCTGGGATTAAAGGCGTGCGCCACCACCGCCCAGCTTATGTGAGTTTTAAGAAATAGATCTTGAAGCCATTTACAAATGTAATTTAGGGCTGTGGACCTGAGTCTGTAAGGGGTTAGTGTCACAGCAGCAAGTGAGATAACCAGCCACGCAGCTCAGCCTGGCTCCTGGCACCTCTGAAGAACAATGGTTATTATTACTGCATGGTGCCAGGGCCTTTGTGGATGAAAGATGCCCTATGCCACCTCACCACCATCTCCAGGTTAGGACTCTTCATCTGCAGCCCGGGATTTCTTCTAGCCTTTGTTGCTAAGAAGACATTCCTGAAGGGTTTGTGAGAAGTGTGGATATTTATTTATTTATTCATTCATTCATTTTTTTTCAGATGTAGACCAGACTGGTCTTGAACTCAGAAAAATCCACCTGCCTCTGCTTCCCAAGTGCTGGGATTAAAGGTGTGCGCCACCACTGCCTGGTGAAAAGTGGATGGTTAATGTCCCATGTCAGATATCCCACAGGCATGCAGAAGCCCAGGCACCTGTATGTTCAATGGGCAGCACATAGGGGAAGCGCCTCAGACAGGGCACCCTATGAAGATTAGGTGAGGATGCCCCTGGAGTAGGGAGCCCCCGAGAATGTCCACGATCAGGTTTTTATGGGGAAGCCGCTACTGACAGGTTACCCAAGACTCTAATATGGGTGCCCCCTAGGTGTGAGTGGGTCCTCTTGATCTCCTGCCTTTGTCTCACACCATTCTCATACCCTGGAACTCCCTGCCTTTCAAACTAGTACCCAGTGAAGAGCTATGGCTGAAGATGGGAACTTGGCTTCCTCCCCATCCTTAGCCTGCCACGGGGTTGTCTGCAATACCATTGAGGGAGAAGGGGATAGAATGTGCTAGAGCTCCATTAAGTAGTCTCAATCTAGGGATGGGGCCAATCAGAAGGCACAGCTGCTTCACCCCACTGTGTGCACCGCTAGTGAACCTGGCCGAGCCTATAGGGTCTGAGTATAGAAGGCTTGGAGGCACACAAAGATGCCAAATGAAAAGATGGGTTCTGAAAGAGGGGCTGGGACCTGGGAAGACTTCCTTCCAACAATGTCGTCATGCCCAGAAGGGCGTGCTTGGAGCATAATGGCTCTAGCTACAAATTCTATTAACTCTGATAGTTGTTCTGAGTGAATGGATAATGCATTTAGCAGAAATAGACCCAATCAATTTATATAAAACACATAGAACTTACTCATTGGAATTGGCATCTGTTCTTGAATCATAGGAGCACGTGTGGAAGTGGGCAGTCTGTCACCATGACTTCTGGGCACAGTAGCTGAGCCATGGGTTAATTGGAGAGAAGGAGCAGGGAAAGCCATGGTTCCTTTACTTTAGATTGCCTCAGACCCTGGAATCATGGAGCTGGGAATGAGAAAGGACTGGAATGCTTTAAACCTTAACTCTTTCTCTCTCTATGTACTTGTACATGCATGTGTGCTGATGAATGTGCACATGTATTCATGTGTGTTTTCGTGTGTGTGTGTGTGTGTGTGTGTGTGTGTGTGTGCAGGTGCATGTCCACACATGTGCATGTGTGTTTGCATGTGTGTATGCAGATGCATGTGCATCTGTGTGCACATGTGAGCGTGTGTGCATATATGCATGTGCACCTGTGTGTGCATGAGTGTGGAAGTCACAGGTCAACCTGTTTCTCAGGTGCCTTTCATCTTGTTTCTTGAGACATGGTCTCTGATTTGTCTGGAGCTCACTGATTTGATTGGCTGGCTGGTTAGCTAGCTCCAGTACCTTGCCAGTTCTGGGGTTACAATATGGGTTAAAATATAGGTTCTGGAGATTGAGCTCAGACCCTATTGCTTCTGTGATAAGCACTTTACCGAGTCATTGCCTCAGTCTCAAACCTGGACTGCATAGAAACAGTGGGCACTGTGTTCACACGAGCCTCTCCCATATGAGCCATCTCTGCGTGTTTGCTGGCATGTATATGAGGCTGAACCACTCTTGGTTCATGGCTAGTGCGAATGTGCCAGGCCATAACATGGAGGTTCTGACTCCTAGGCCAGGCTTCTTTTCCTTTCAGGACTATATAAATGTATATTCTCGATCCCAAAAGATGTAATTATGTATATATAAAATCACCACCACCACCACCACCACCACCACCACCACCACCACTAGTGTGTGCGCACATGCTAGATTTGGAAGAAGCAAGGTTGTGATCTTTTTATTTTGCCAAAATTCCAAAATTGTGGCTTTATGTTTCCCTTGGCCCTACCTATACTGCATCTGAGCCCACAATAGAAGGGAGACGGGTACAGGGCCCTGAAGCTTTCCAATCCCCAGCTGAACATTTCAGGGAGGGAGGGTGGCAGAGCTTGACTGTGCCCACTCAGTGGCAGCATCATCTGTTACCACCCGGGACAGAGACAGAGACTGAGGTGGGGACAGGGACAGGGAGGTGGAGAGAGTCAGGGCTGGAGGGAGAGGGAGAGAGAAGAGCCCGACTCTGTAGCCCTAATTGTATTAGCCCAACCATTTGGTTAGCGTAATTGCATGTGCAAAGCTGACAAACGTAATTTCTCGGGACTTAATACTCGCCCCATTTTCTCCTCCAGCTTCTTCATCTGATTAACTAAAGTGACTCAGAGGCTTCCGAGAAGGCCATGTGTGCCAACCACCTGGCCACCTGGTTAGGCTATTCCCCGGCCCCTGGGCTGGAGACTCCCCTGGCCACCCACTCCCCTGGAGTGAGCCTGGATGGCTTGGGAGGGTGGGACACAGGGAGTTTGGGGAGCATTGGGAGTAACAGCTTTCTCAAGGCTGGGTTTCATTTGGCTTTTGTGCATTCAGTCTCTACCTGGAGGAGAGCAGAGATGCCACCCACCACCCCTGTTCCAGCTCAGCGCCAACTGACAGTGCTGAACTTTGGAGGGAAAATCTTATTATCTTGTCACCTTGATTCTTTGTCAGAGGGTCGGGAGCTGTTTACAGCTCACGCAGGGGCTCTTCTCTGGGACTGTCCCTCCACCTCCTTCCCACACAGTCCTTCTCTCTGATTGGAGATCTCTCTACCAGCAGTAGCAGAGCTGGTGCAAAGATCATAGACTTTGGGTTCACATCCTGGGTCCCCTTCCTAGAAGCTATGTACTCACCGTCTTTTAATCCATTTTTTTTCTCCCTTCAATCAGAGTAAAAGTGACTACCCTCAGGCCAGTATGACATCAAACTGCCTGGTGGAAAAGCCTAGCTCAGGGGCACGCATTGTCTGATTTCCTCTCCACTTCCCCCTCTCCTCCCTTTATTATTGCTTCTCTTTTCTTCCCTTCCCCCTTTCTCTCCTTTCCCTCCCCCTCTTCTGTCTTTCTCCTCCCAGGGCAATGCTCTGAGCTTTGATCAAACCAGACACTGCAGACATATCTCTGCTACTCTCTTATCCTGGATCGAAACTTCAGAGCATCCGGTACTGCTGATCCCCTCCCTGCTATGGTACACACAGTGAGGGCCACAGGGAGGTACCAGGATTGTGTGCATGCTGAGTGGTTACTACTGAGTGGATGTGCCCCGCCCTTGTCTTTCCAGGAGCCCCTCCCTGCCCTCCTGCTCTGGTTAAATCATTGTCTGCCTGCCTTTCCTTCTTCCAGACTATGAGTTCTTCGGGCTGCATCCTGGAATTGTGCTGTTCAGTGACTCTGAGCACAGAATGGGTTGCAGAAGAAATGCATAAGCACAGCAGTTGGGTCTGGATGAAAGTCAGGAGAGTCCTGGGCTAGGTAGGACTCTCCCCCTGGCCACAAGGCTAAGTCTAGTGGGAAGTGGCCTTCTTTTCAGAAAACTTGTCCCCCTCCCTCAAACAGACCCCCTTTGCACCCCTAATACACATCTAAAGGGATCCACACTGAGATGGGACTAGGGAACCCAAATCGTAATGGAGACAAATATATCTTGCAATAGAGCACACGAGGGAAGGGTTGTGTGAGCTGAGCCCCCTTTCTCTTGCCTTAAGCAGTTCCTGATGTGACACTGGGTTCTTGGGAAAATAATGGCCCCATATTCAGGGTCCTAGAGCATTTCCAGGGAATATCAAGGCCACCCCTAGACATCTTTGGTTCAATACCCTTTTCCTCCCTCTGACCAGGAGCCAGTTGTTCTGAGATAATGCTACTCACTAGGGTAGCCCTCTGGGAGCTGTCTGCTTCTAATTCTGTTTGGAGAGGGTGGGGACTCATAGCCCTTTCCCAGCTCCCATGTGATTTCGTTTGTCTGTGGGAGTTACGCGGTAAGAAGCCCAGACTCAGGGCCGTGTGGACCACTGCTCCCCAAGTGCTGGCTGTAGTGCTGTGCCTGTTGACATCAGACACCTGGCTCAAGCTTCCAGATTCCCACCAGCCAATCAGTAGATGTTTCTGGAGTCCTGGTTGGTGGCGAGGCCAGGGTAGGGGTTGCCACCATGTGTACTTAGCGCAGGGAATGGAAAGGGAACCGTGGTCCCCTTCCTGAACTGATGGATTTGCAAGCTGCACAAGCTTATCACAAGGCAGTATACAGAGGGGAGTCCCCCAGGTGTGAATGGCAGGAGGGGGCACTGAACAGATAAATGGGAAGGGTCCTCACTCAGCCTAGATATTTCTGTGAGTCTTGGCAGCTGGCAGGGTAGAGTGTTCTTTAGATTACGTTCCCAGGTAGACTGTGGAAGGGTTGAAAAGTTTTATGGGGGTCTTTAAGGGTAAAAAGAGACACACACCCCCTTTTTTCAGCTTGGTAGCTGGCCAGATCAGGCAGGAACCAGCGAGGGGTTATAGCCAGTTTCAAGGAGCTTTTGTCTTTTATTACAAAAATGAAGCAAAACTAAAACTTAGCTAATGAGCAGAGAGCTAACCAATTTGGTGTCAAAGATACAAGCTTCTAATTATTTTGTACTTTGAACAGAACCAGGATTCTATCCTGTAAGTAGAAATTAGTGATTTATCATCTATATGCTGTTATTCTAATGAAGATGTATACAACAGGATGTGGCTGTGTACTGTACCTGCTTCTCATGTGAGAAGTGTCAGTACCAATGCACCAAAGCCCTCAGGGGCTCTCGGACACACTTGGGTGGGGCTTAGAAACCAAGACACACACACACACACACACACACACACACACACACACGCACATGCAGAGTCCAGAGATTGATTTCAGATGATCTTATTGATACAAGGTCTCTTACTTAATTTAGAGCTCACCATTCAGCAAGACTGGTTGCCCATGAAGCTACGGGGACTCCTGTCTCCATCTCCCCAGAGCTGGGATTGTAGGTGTGTGTCATTATGATTGGCTCTTTGCATGGGTACTAGGGATCTGAACTGGGCCCTGGGTACTGGAACTTGTATGTCAAGCACTTTACAGACTGACCATCTCCCTAGGTCCCTAAAGGTGAAGACCAAGTTGGCCTCAAGTTCATGATCTTCCTGTTTCCACGTCTATTGCATTTGTCTACTAGTGTGTGTCATAACAACTGGCCATAGCTTGCCCCTCCCTGCCATTGTGTGTTGAGGTTCCCAGGTAAAAAGTTCTTCTTTTGTATATTTCCAGTAGTTAGGTCTCATTGCCATTGCTCAGGTGATGAGAGAGCCACACAGCTTCTTCTTGGGGTCCCATAACAAAAGTGGTGATGCCTCTCCTGGAGACCAACCATTTTCTTTTAAGCACAGTACCCACCCACCCCAGTCACAACACAGGACATTCTTCTGCCTTCACCAGCAAGAAATACTGTTGTTCGAATGTACTGGCTGTTCCAGAATAACCCTTACCTGTAGGGTCAAAGATGGGAGTCGGTCCTGATATGTTTGCCCAGGATTTTGGCTCCTTGTTTGGATTTTTCTCAAACAGATTTCTGGATTTGGGTACTGCATTCGAGGGCATTTTATCCTCCCCACTGACTGGAATAGAGAAGAGCCAGTGGGCTGAGTCAGGCAGAGTCAGTTTTAGGGAGAGAGAATAGGTTGAACTGGGGAAAGTAGAAGAGGCAAGATGGCTAATATTGGGGGTCTAGAGAAGAGATCATGGGTCGCTGGGCTAAGGGAACAAAGTATCAGAGTAAACTCACTAGTGAGGTAGCAGTCCAGGCTGATGGAAATGTTGTCAAATGCCACTGTTGCCCCGGATCCTGGACCCCACCATGTGACTATCTGCAGCCAGAACCTGTATGGTGTTAAGAAGAACGTGTGTTAGAAACCACGAGCATAGGTAAAGTCCTAGGCTTCATTGGCAGTACAAGTGTTCTGCTGGGTAGAAATTTAGCTTGTTCAGCCTTACCTCTCATCCCAAAGCAGTGGTAAGAGGGCAAGGCTCAACCTTTCCCGACTTCCACTTCTTCATCATGGAGCATATCCCTTTCTGAAGGGGTGCTCCATCCCGAGTATGGCAGATATGTGACCTTTAGAGCCAGTTTGGAGTTCTGAGCTTGGGAGACGTTTGCTTTCTGGGCATGCGTGTTGGGTGGAAATGCATGGTGGCTTGGTATTGTGCTCATGCTCACTCATGGGCAGGCTGCAGTCACTATTTAAACATTAAAGCGCTTTTGTATGATAGTAACTGATGGAGAACTCTTCAGTGTCTCTGTTGCTTCAGGCAACTGGGCTTTCCCCCTGGTTTGACCCCATTAACCAGCAACTAAAGGGTTAACTTCTTGCACAACAGAGGCATCCTGGGTCTTGTCCAGTGTCGGCTACTGTTTTCTGACTGGAGGTTAAATATTAGATGATGGACTGTTTCCCCTGGGAGTGCTTGTAATCAAGCCACAGTGGGTCATGAAGTCTGGAGAGTAACTCATTGAGATTATGTTTCTTTCCAACCATTTCATGGCTTCAAGGGCCAGGTCCTCTGACTATGGTCAGGGAAAGCGTGAGGCTGAGATAAACAGAAAGATGTCATGGACTCATTTGTTTCCTGGTTTGTTTTCTTGGGAAATCTCCTTCCTGGAAGGCTACTACCATCAGTCAACCACCCCCTTCTGTGATAAAGTGACCGTGTCCTGAGAACCCTAAACACTCTTTCCCCAGATTTCAGAAAGTCGATCCGGAATAACCTGATGAATAAAGCGCAGTCTCTGGTGTGGGTGTTGAAATGGTAAGAGAGGGAAGCCATGGCTGTCAGTCTTTGAATGGATACAGCACATGTGGTTCTATAGCCACACATCAGGATGCTAATCTACAATAAAAAAGAATGGACCAGGAGACATGCTGTAAAATAGATGCCTCTCAAAAGCATTATGCAAAGTTAAAGAAGGCAGACAGTAAGTTAAAGACCTCATATTGAGTGATTCTCTGGATAGGAATCATCTAGAAGAGGCAAATCTGTAGAGACAGAGAGCAGATTAGTGGTTGCCTGGGGCTAGCAGGGGAGCAATATTGACTGCTAACTAGCACAAAGCCTAATTTTGGGGTGATGAAATTGTTCTAAAACTGGGTTGTAGTAATCTTTGTAGAATTCTAGAAACTTGCTGAGAGTCATTGACTTGCACACTTAAAAATGGGTAAATGTTATGGCATGTAAATTATAGCTTGCCAAAACTGTTGGGAAACAAGGAGGGAAAACAGGAGACAGAGAGAGAGAGAGAGAGAGAGAGAAAGGGGACTGAGAGGCAGACAGACAGGAGAAAGATCTATCTATCTATCTATCTATCTATCTATCTATCTATCTATCTATCTATCTATCTATCTATCTAATATATAAAGAGAGTGCAGGCTCTCTGATAATGCGGGCCAGGGTAGGTAGTGGACAATGAAAAAATACTCTTTGGGGAGGTGGAAGAAGCATACAAGATGAAGTGTCAGGGGAAAGTCTTTTGGTCTTCTAGACCTCAGGTCAAAAAGGGAGTGAAGTGTCCCTGCATGTTCAACCTGGGTCACATGCAGTCATGACCCAACACAAAATCACAAGCTTACTGACAGCATTATAAGGCTCTTTTCAGGCAATTATCCTTGTTTTTGGTAACTTGATTGAGCTTTTCTTTGGTGTGAATGTTGTAGATCACACTGTCCTGTTCTGATGTAACAAGGCTGGACATGACTGGATCGTGAGTTGCATCCAGGTGGAAGCTCCCATCGTAATTGAGCACGTAACCCTGGTCAGCATGTAGAAGGGATAGACAATGGCTTAGCTCTTTTTGGCCAGAGGACAGTTATTGCTCCACTCTCCAAATCAGATGAACTTTTATCTAAACAATGTGTTTGTGGCCAATTATTCTCAACTGCTCTACCCCCAACATCTGCCTGCGCCTCCCTCTATCTTGTGGAGTCTTGTCAGATGCAGCCCTTTCAGTCTAAAGGTCACAATTAGACCAAGTGCTTTGTTTCTAAAGAAGAAATGTCTGTTGTTCAATTCCCTTCTCAACTAGCTACACAGGGAGTTTGAGGCCAGCCTAGGCTATCTGAGTTCCTGTCTCAAGCAAAACAAAACGTCCCAAATGAAACAAAAAATATTATCATTATTATAAATTACTAAAATGTGACTATAAAGAATCATGTTCTTTGGTTGGGAATGAGAGATACCCTGCAGTGTAGTGGGCGTTGATTCCATAACAACCTACATTCTCACCCTCCTCTCTGGGTCCACCTCTCTTTATCCATTACCAATAGGCCAAGGGGCCAGGTCACATGTTGATTTCAATGCTAAGCTGCATCATCAGAACATCGCCTAAAAGGACTTTGCGAAGAAATAAATGACTCATGTGACTGCAGAGCAGGGGGAGAGACAAGATCTCCACTGCTCTCGCCACGGACCCTAGTGGAAACCGCCAGTCTCCTCGCTTGCTTGCTCTGTTTTTCCTGCTTTCATTCTTGATGACTGAGAGATTGGAGCTGCTGCAAAGTCCCCTCGCAGCTACCAGGCCTCTTCGCATGGATGGGAGATGCAATCTGGGGCTGCAGGGGTTTTATATGTAAGAGTCTCTAAAGCATTCCGCAAGATGTTGGCAGTAGAAGTCGCTGCTTTAAAACATTCAGCTGACAGTGGGAATTGCCCATATTTTGTGTCAGGGGCACTCAGGACAGGCAAGGAAGACCCAGTCAGATGGCACCATGAGCACGTGTGACACTGCTTCTGTCCACTCTAGAGACTCAGTAAGGGACAGGTGGGACAAGTCTAGATGAAGATCAGACGGAGGTAAACAGGCATGGCAGGACGGAGGTGAAGCGGACCCAACGTGGGAATGGGTCTGGAGTAGCAGATGATGAGCAAAGAATGTGGATCGGCGCTAACACTCGGAGTCCATCCTCTATGAGGGAATTGGCCACGAGATGAGGTGGGCATTAGGCCAGCTGTGGTTTAGGGTTCTCTACTTTGGATGCTGTCTGGTTGAGTGCCTTCAGCAGAACCACAGAAGAAGAGGCTCTCATAGCCTCTCCGGCTGGATATGGGAAAGATTTCCTTGGGGGTTCTGAGTTTATCCAGTCCAATTACTCTTTTATGGCCAGCTTCCCAAAGATACAGACACCAGGTCATTCCTCAGAGTGAGCCCTGGCCTTGGGCCTTAGGTTCTAGCACTTACTCTTGTGTACAGGTAGAACATTCTAGGACTGATGGGAAGCAAGGTCCATAGCATATTATTGCTAAGACTACAACAGACTAACAAACACGCTGGTTACCCCCTGCCCCAACACTTCTGCTCTTGATAGCGAGGGAAGTGTTATCTCCATAGCTAGAAGACCCTTCCCCCTCCCAAGTGGGGCATCTGGTTAAGGAAAAGGTAGAGTAAGCATTTGGGGCTCCTCCTGCTCTCTGGGTGCCTGGCCGGTGGGACTCCCCTTTCTTTGGCTGTGTAGAGTTGACTTTCAGCCCCATAACTGTAACTATGGATCTGTTTCATTCTTTCTATTTCTCCAAAGTAGATTTGTGAATGCTGGAGTTGGTGCTGGTTTTCCTATTTCTCTCCCCCCCCCCCCCCCTCCAGTCTAAACCAGCCTTGGCTAGAGATCTTGGCTCAAGCCTGTTTTTGCATAAGAATGCACCCACCTTTCTATCTTGTGCAAGCTTTACAGACAGCCTGTTGAAAATTAGCCCAGGGGGATTCTGGGAGGTGGTAGTTTGGGCCCCTGGCCAGGTTTCCAGGAGGCAGCTCTGGAAGTGGGTGCTTTCTGAACTCACTGGGCAGATCCTAGCAGAGGATGTGTGGATGCTGCTCACGCACAGCCCAGAAAACGCACTGTCTCTTTCAAGCAACAGACTGTTAATGGGCAGTGAATATGAGGCCTTATTCGCCATCCTCCCAGCCTCAGGGATTGACAAACCTAATTAAGTTCACTTAATGATTCTAAGTAGCTGACAAAAAGGTGTGTGCCTGAATGTAGACCGAGGGAATAACAAGGCTTTGGTGAGAGAGGCAAAGAAAACCGGATGGTGTAAGAGGCGTGTGATGGATGGGCACCATAGCTCAGACTCCTTCCCTGCCCATTTAGTAGGATCTGAAAAAAAAGTGGGTCCATTTTCACAGCTGGGGCTTGTCTGGGATCTGGCTGCTTAGGAGAGGACTGGCAGATGCTGCTGAGACAAAACCACTTTCTCCTATTTCTTATTGCTCAGTTGATTTGCGCAGTAAAAGTCTTCTGAAATGGACTGTCGCAAGGCTGGGGTTGTGGTGTGCATGTCTATTAGAATAATGTCTGCGATGGGAACCCCGCCACATCCATCCTATTATCTGCATAATTGACTTCGGTTACCGGCTGCAGAGGAGGGGCTAGGCTGGAGGGGCAGCTTTGGGTTCTCAGGACCAGCTCTGGTTGGATCTGAGCAGTCAGGGGCTGGACATGTGTACAGATGCTGTGAGCGTTTGTGCCTGGGAAGAGGCCACGTTGAAGGTCAGGCTAAGTGGGGAGTATTTCCCCATCCCATGCGGCCCCATTCTCCAGGGTAATTTACCACATCGAGACTTGGTTTCTCCTCTGGGCATAACACCAAGAACAGGAGAAAAGTCAATACAGAGTTTCCAGGGCTACCAAGGGCCGGAGAGCTCTTTCTTTAGTAATGAGGCTGGTTGTGGGTGGGGGAACCTTGAGGAAAGAGGAGAAAATATAAATCTTCAGATAACTGCATGGAGAATCATAGAAACCCTTCTGTACCAGCAGGTCAAGGTTTGCGATCATTGACTTTCCCTTTCTTATTTTTATTTTCGTTTGGATGCCGTATGCATGTATGTGTGCACATGTGGAGGCCAGAGGATGACATCAGACACCATGTTCTACTGTTCTCCCATGAGAAAGGTTCTCTTGCTGAACCTGGAGTTAGGCTGGTGACCAGCAAGCTCCAGTGATTCTCTGGTCTCATCTGCCCTCCCTAGTGCTGGGGTTACAGGAGGATGTTGCCATGTTCAGTGCTTTACATGGGCACTAGAAACGCAGGATCGGATCCTCAGCAAGTGTTCTTACTCAGTGAGCCATCTCCCCACCCTTAAGCATTAACTTTCTGTGCTCACTTTTTAGGGACTGGCACTGAAGGATTCTTGAAAAGGAGAAAGCAGGTAGAAGACAATCTTCTGTAAGTTCCTGCTTTGCTATCTTATTCCCTCAATCTGTGTCATAGCTGTGGCATTCTGGTGTGGGGGAACACAATGAAAGGAGAAAGCAAAGGATAGGGGGTTTTGCTTTATGGAACTTTGGTCCAGCAAGGGAGGAGGCTACAGACAAAAAATGCCTAATCCACAGGCTTTACTGTGCTAAGTCCTGGGTGGGAGCAGAAAGAGAAAAGGAGTTAAGGGGAGAGAGAGTGAGGTAGAGAAGAAGAGGCAAAAGAGGAGAAGGAGGAGGGGGGAGGAAACAGACATAGAGAGAACATGAGAACATCCACCCAACCCCACTCACCCCACCCCAACTTTTGCACTCACTCACACGCAGAGACATGCATGTAAGAATTTACTAACGGCTATGAAGAAGGTTAGGGATCTCTTGGGGGCATCATTTGCCTTGGACAGTTAGTTACGTACTAGGAAAGAGCAGGCCTTTCATTTCCAGGTCACATTTTTCTGCCATCTGTTGCAGAACCATCTAACTCATCAAATCTCATCTAGGATCATGCACATTCCACTGTCCAACGAGCCCTTAGGGACAACCGAGGCCATGGAAGACTATCTAGGTTAGAAGGTACCAAACCCACTCTTCTCAGAGCCTGGACTGTCCACGCCTATGTCTCAGGACATGAAGAGAGTCCCCATGGTGACTGCTCTATTTCTGTCTGTTGGTTTGTGACTTTGAGGGCTGAGATGATAACCAAATATGGCAGCCTTCCAACAATGAAAGGACCTAGGAAAAGGACGACTTTAATTTTCTTCATCCCTGAGAACATCTTGATGGAGGTGGATTGGTAGTCTTCTTTGCTTGAGGGGAAGTGAATTCTAAAACACTGTAAAGTTGGTAGGGCAGGGCTTCCAACTTGGTGGGATCCTGGGCAAATCACAAGGACTTTATAAGTGTATTTTATATTAGTATTTTTACACTGCCTTTCTCTAGGATGAGAGGTTGTGCTTCATTGTTTCTGTTTCATATTCTGTTTTAATGATAAATCTGTGCTTCCATGGACAGCATGACAAATTCTACACATCATCCTTCGCCTTCGAGCAAAGATCATCTGAGGCCATGTTGTGAGTCAGACGCCCGTGTCTGCAGCCAGGAGCATAGAGCATCGACCTTGTCATAAGGAGTTTGAACACTGCGTAATTTACATTATTCAATGACCATGGGACTTCTGAACTTCCTTTTAGCTTTGACCCCTCCAGAACTAATGCCTACTCAAGCCAGGGAGCACACTGGTGAGAGAGAAAATAGGGAGCCTTTGAAGGAACGAATGTCTATGAGAGTGGCGGAGCCATGGACAGAGGTGCAGGGGGGCGTCATACTGTGATGTCATGAGATGCCAATCAGGCAGTTGGCAATGTGGGTCCAGGACTCATGTGGCAATGAAGATGTGTAAATCATTGGCTTGAAAGTGAGGGTAGAAGTGATATCCATGGGGCTCCTCCTGGGGACAAAATATGTTTAGTTGGATTCCGCTTTGCTCCAAGTATTAGAAGCTCAATCATCCCCTAGATTCCAGACTTTACACCTAGGGGAAGAAGGGCTGAGAACGTAGGACTTCATTTTTACAAACATTGAGAGTCACGAAACACACACACACACATCCGTTGCCTTGTAAACTGAGCTGTGAATGTTTCCAAGAAAATGTTGAGCAGAGCTGAGCATCAGTTATCGTAAAGGGGGTCACGACGCCATTCCGAACAACCGCCTCCTGAGCTAGGCTCACGGGCCTGATGCGCCTCAGCGCTCTGTACTCCTGGTTGTGCAAACTGAGCAATCAAAAGCAGCAGCTTGTCCCAAATGTCACAGTAAATCACCATTAGAGATGGGATTTAGAGCTCAGAGTCACTAATCTACTCCTTGCTCCAGTGATCTGAGATATTTTCTGAGAAGGGAAACAGGGCCAGATCTTCTAGAGTTACGAGTGCTTGGTTTGGTGCAGGAGGCATGCTGAGCCATCAGCCACATCTACCTTCTTCTCAGAGAGAAGTACCAAAGCTGTCCCTGAGCAACCTTTGGAAGGCAGCAGAAGTTAGGGCCTCTTCTGCACTGGCTCCCTGACTCCCCCTTTCTGAGTTCGACTTTGAAGCTCTAATCTTCTTTTCACAGTTGGTTTTCCTTGGGAGCCCCCACCAGACTCAAGGCTCCAGTGAACCCCACTGGGCTTTGTGGTCCTGTTACCTACACTCACAGTTCAAAGCACATGGCCTCATGTGGTAATTCCCTCCTCCTCCAGCTGGCTACCCACAATTCCCTGACCCATCCCAGAAACAACAGGGAAACATCCCTGTCTTTGGATCTCTGCTTGTTCTGCTGCTCTGCCTGGAATAGTGACCTTGACTCTCATTTCTCTAAGGTCTGTTTTTTTCTTGGCCAATTAGTACATATCTCCAATTCAAGTGGCTCTGACTACTGGAATTCTGGGAGTTCTCGGGAGCCTATACAATGCTAGTGGGCTAGGCTGCCTCTGCACGCATGTGTTCTCAAGGCCGTTCAGACTCTGACTTAGCAAAAGGCCGGCCATATGCATGGCAGGAACTTAGCATATGATTGTTGACACTTGGACAGCCAGTGACCCGTCTCCAGATACTTTCGGGTTCTCCATCTGGCCCGCAAGAGACTTGGAGCTGTCATTTTATTATCAGTTTGTCTTCCAAATACAGTTACACAGCAGAGTCATTTGGGGAACCTCTTGAAGGTAGGGGTTCCACGCCTAGGAGGTGGTCTTCTAATCAAACTCTCTATGTGTGCGGCACAGGGATTTTCTTGGTGGCAGCTGGGAAGAGAGTTTTTTGGCATATAGTAACACTTGGTTAGACTCGTGGGTCTGAAGCCTCCTGGCAGCCTCGAGCCATTTCAAAGCTTGCTCTTCCTGCTCACTCTCTTTCTTCTTTCTTCTTCTTTTTTTATTATTTATTCATTTAGAAAAGAGGAAGTTTGGTGAGAGGAATTCTGGGATGATTTCTGCCAGAAAATGAGAATTCGCAGCATCATAAAATTTTGGGAATGAGACATCCACCCCTCAGAAAAGATCCTGGAATTGATTTCAGCTTTGAATTATGAAGCTTGTGGAGATGCTTGCTGAGCAGTGCTCAGAGCAGCTAATGAGGGAGCTGTACGCTCAAGTGACACTCTGATAGATGCCCCCAGATGGGAGCTGTATTTCTCCTCCTCCTTCTCTTCCTTCTCTTTCTCCTTCTTCCTCCTCTCCCTTTCCTCCACCACCTCCCCCTGCTTGTACTTCTCTTTCATGTGGGCACACAGCTAGACTGCATTTCCCAGCATCCTTGAAGTCTGAATTCTAGTCAATGGAAAGTGGGAAGCAATAACACATAAAAACCTCCAAATGTCTCTTTCCATGTTCTCTTCTCTACTGGTTAGTTGAATGTAGAGGATTCCAAGGCTGGAGAAAAGGTCAGAACCACAAAATAGAAGGGGTGTGGGTTCCTGAACTCACCAAGCACACCCATGTTTGATTTTACACGAGAAAGAAATGCATTGCATTTACATAGCACTCTAGTTAGTGAAGATGTACTGTTACTACAATCCACACAAATGTATTACTGCTTAGGCACTCAGGATTTGTTCTGTACATCTGGCACAGGTGGGCTGATGTCTAGTCTGCTCATTGTGGTGATGGGTAGACTCTGTCCTTTGCTGGCTGCAGGAGACCACATGACCTTTCTCTTTTAGCCGAAGCCTTTCCCTCACAACATACTCTGGCACCATCGTAGGACCAGGGGCACCCTGGTGAGCCAGGCAGGGTGTATTGAGGGAAAATATTCTAGTACAGTTTCTATGCCTGTGTGCTGTACACAAGGTTCTGGACCCATAATGGAAGCTTGGGCCCTCCTCTTGTCCTTAACTTTTTACCTGTGTGTTGATCATAGGCCTACATCCTTGTCTGGATGACCTATGTGGCTTCCTGGTTCCACCCAGGCCATATTTGGCTTGCTCCACCAGGCCAGTCATTTTCTTGAATTCTCCTGAATGACTGGGTAGTGTAGGTGCTGACTGACCTTCTCACGGCTGACAAGCCCTCTACAGGGCCTCTAGGTGGCTCAGCATGGACTCTGTAACTTGGTTCTGTAATCACAGCTTTTTCTGTAAGGTAACACCACTACCTGTGATCCTCAAGATCCCGGAATTCAGTTCCTGATTCTGGTAGCAGACGTTTGAGAGAAGCTAGATTCTGAGGCACAAGACTCCTTCACTTCCTGCGTGTCTCTGTATGAACTGTTCCGTGGCTTTTCTTGGAGAGGACAAGAGCTTGAAGGCCCACATGCACATGGCCCAGTGAGGTTCCCTTCAGCCCTTCAAGAAGCACAAGACAAAGGCAGAAGGAACGGGACTCTTCCCTGCCAAGAGCCCTCACTTTGAAGACTGTGAATGAAGCCAAAGGATTTATCCCACATCCCTTGTGGGCTTCGGGAATGAAGATGTTTGTTTGTGTGTGTGTGTGTGAAGGATTTGAGCCCCTTTGGGTGAAGGCTTGTTAGGCTGAGCAGCATAATTTATCCACTGTTTTCTCCAGGCTTAGGGTCTTGACTCAGGCTGATGTTGTCAACAGCGTGTTTGAAGCTCCAGCTGTTGCAGCCCTGACCCACCTAGTGGGAGAACTGAGTCCTATCTGTTTTCTCTGGTGTTTCTTGCATACGTGGGCTCACCTCAGGAAGAACATGTGAGGTAGCCCTTCCTCACTTCTTCTCTGGAGTCTGTGGGGTTCTCTAGGCTGTCCCCACATGTGACTGCTGACCGAAAGAGACCCCCTGGTTTTTGTTCTTCCTTAATGTGTGACTCTGAATCATTATGTAATCTCACTGGACCACAGTTTCTGAGAAATCCTCACTATGGCATGGCAGGCAGAGAGAGGCCCCTGCCTAGCACCTAGAGAGGTGCCTGTTAGGAAGAAAGGTCCTCTGGCAGTTTAATCAGCATCCGTGCTGCTCTGGATTCACACTCTCCCTCCTCCGGGCACCTAGGCTCTACCAGGCAGCAACTGCTTTCCTAGCTAGGCCCTGTGAGATAGCCTTCCTTGAAAGCTAAGCTGTTCCAGAACATCTATGGGGGACCATCAGCCAACACTAGATAGGCAGCAAATACTGGTTGAATAATAAATACACAAAGCTTGGGTAAAGATGAAGGTTGGTACCGTTTCATCCCGAGAAGATTCATAGGACCATGTCTGGCTAAGTAGGAGATGGAAGTGGGACCTCTACTGAGAAGCTATTGTGTTCAGGGACCTGTGGGATCTTGGATCCCGATCTTCTCATCTGAAAGTGTATCCTAGCTGCCCAGTGTTGTGGACCTGAGCGAGCATCCTGTGTTGGAAAAGGGTACAGCCCCCTGGATGGAGGTGCAGGGTGGGAGTGGGTAAATGATAAGGGGATACAAGAGCCTTGGTTGCAGCAGCCTTGCCAGCGGAGGACAGCCATTGCTGGCTTGTGGGGCTTTGCTTGGAGACGTGCCTTTCCCCTATTTTGCATGCCTCTTTTCTGGGGAGGGACTAGATTGGAGGCAAAACAGAAATAATCAGAAATTTGAAGGAGGGGACAGGCAGAAGAGGAAGGACACAGAGCTAGTCCCTCTGCTGTGTTCCCCTGGTGACTAAAGAGGTTTCCGTCCAACATGTTATACAGTTTTAGGGCTGGGTTTCTTCAGTGTCCTCCTGGCATTGAAACTTATTCCTGACTATGGGGGGGGGATCATGAAATGTATAGCAAAATGTCTTTAATTTTTATGCCTTTGTTAGATATGGTACATTAAAATATTTGCAATTAGAAATCCTTGTCAGAATCTATGCTTGGTTTTGGAGTGAGAGCAGATGGTGTGGGGACAGACAAAGGCATCTAGAATGATGGCTTAAAAAGACACGGGGGCAGGGCACAATGGTCAGGAAAGGAAGGGGGAGCCATCCTCTTTGGGTGATGCTGTCCCTGTTGGAGGCGTGAGGTAAAGAAAACAGACAGAGTATCCTGGGTAGAAAATGCCTTCATCAGGAGGTAGTGATGGGGAGTAAGACAGCAGAAAAGAAACAACATGGAGAAGAAGAGTTGGCTTTGGTTTCTGTTGCACTAATGGTTATGACAATCTATAACGTATCTCATCTAAGATTTGTGTGTGTAGTTGTGTGCACGTGTGTACATGTAGCTATGAGTGCCGATGCACATGTGTGTGCATGAGTGGAAACTGCAAGTTGATGTCTTCCTCAATCATTTTCTTCATTATGAGATAAGATCTTGGACCAAACCTGCATCCTTCCGATTGGGCTATAGTGGCTAGCCAACATGGACCAGGAGTCTTCCTATTTCTGCCTCCAGGGCTGTGATCACAGCAATGCCTGGTTGTTGTTGTTGTTGCTTGTTTTTTTTTTTTTTTGTGTGTGTGTGTTGTTTAAAGATAGGGTCTAATTGTGTAACCCTGGCTGGTCTGAAACGCACTTGTTGACCAGGATGGCCTTGAACTCATAAAGATCAACCTGCCCCTGGCTCCTGAGTGCTGGGATCAAAAGTATGTGCGGCCAAGCCTAGCTTGGCTTTGTTTTTGTTTTTAAACGTAGGTTCTGGGGAATCAAACTTATGCTTGCACGTGAGTACTTTACACAAGGAGCCATCTTGTGTAAAGATTTTAAGAATAAAATGCAGTGGGAGCTTCAAGAGGTGGTGAAGCAAAGGGAAAATGAACAACTAGCTTAAAATGTCTAAAAATAACCCAGATATTTTGTCAGCCACAAGGCCTATGCGTACCCAGTTTCCCACCTCTCTCCAAATTCTGTGCTGTATTTCCTCAGGCCGGGTCTAGGGAGCAGACTGGCCTAAGGGTTAAGGGAAAAATCATTTAACCTCTTTAGCACTTAGATTTCTCATATATAAAGGAGTTAATTATAGTTTCTACCCCCAGGGGCTCTTTGAAGGATGAAAGGAGATAATGCTTGCTAAGTACTTGTTACAGTGATTGGCCAGCAGTAAGCACTCAACCCAAGCTAGCTCTAACCAGCATTTGAAATTCATCCATGGCTTTGATGCAATTTCCGAAAAATACGAGTTAAACACAACATTTCCAAAGTCATGTCTAGACCCGTGAACCCAGGATCACCTGTGGTGTCCGGCATCTCTACTTCTCTACATAGACAATAATAAGAAAGTAACCCGTTAATGCTTTTCTGAGGGCAGAAAGACGGCACACGGAGGGAGGCCATTGGTATCCATGGTATTCCTGGGTAAAATAGGGATGTTGTGGATTAAAGCCAAAAGTTGGTTAGGGAGAGAAAGTCTTTATGGCATTTCTGGTATGAAGGCGCAGGGACATAACTCTCAGTTTAACTGAGCTCGTTTACAAGATGCATTTGCGAAACATCCCGCTTGCCGTTTAGGACAAAGGATGCAAAAGGGAACAGGAAACCTAAATATCTCCAGAGGGAACGTTTTTTCTTGTTAGACTATGTATACAGCATACAGCTAAAAGCCTTCCTAATGACAGTGTTGGGGAAATGGAGCTTGCACAGGTGTGATAAGTTACATACTTTCTATTTGACTGTATGATTGCAATGATTTGTGGGACATGATTTGATCCATGGTGTCTCCAGATCCATCTCGTAATGAGCTCTGTGCAGCAGCCTCTGCTCTGGAAGCGTGTCAAAGCGTAGGGCACTGGGGAACACGGGGTTTAGGAAGATAGGTGATTGTGGAGAGGAAAACCCTGGAAAGAACTGAAGGTTACAACAAGGGGAGAGAACTTGCTTTTCTTCCATTTTGAAGAAAGGTAAAATTAATTTCAGCCGAAATAATGGCATCCACATTTGAGGAGGGGGAAGAGCTAGGGAGAGAATGGAGGGAGGAACCCTAGTTACCCAAGGTAGATGTCCAACCATGACACCGCCTTTCAACACTTACCGAACTCACATTTGAATTGGTGCTGTCCTTCAAAGTTACCTTGAGAGGACATTTCTCTATTCTAGGGATGTTGCCACTGCTCAAAACATCCTTGGAGCTGCCCTTATTACTCTTTGCAGTCTGGTTGTAGAATTATGGTAATTTCACAATGATAACAGGTGATAATGTCACATCTATCATTTTGCATAGTTGTGAATGGACAGAAGAAACACAGCTCAAGGATGCGCAGCTCCCAGCTGCCAGCCGTTTACACCTATGGCCCAGTCACTGCGGTATTCCAGGCCTGCTGTGGTGTGGGAGCCATCTGACCACAAGTCTTTGGTCTCCGTGCTCAGCTTTCACTCCCAACTCACAGGCACCAGGGCACACGATTAAGATCAAAGTCTTTCTTATAAAAGGATTCTGACAGGACAGTGACCACAGGCAAAGAACGTGCAGGTACTGGGCTAGTCTCTAAAGAGGGTTCCCTGTCACAAGAGTAACAAATGCTGTTTTGGTTCTTTTGACGGGATGCAGCCGCTGCTCTGATATATGGGACACTTTGTGGTTGTATTTATTATAAAGCAGTTTTGTCTGTTTTGCTAGACACAGGTTGAATAGAGGAGGTGTGCTGGACGGAGTCCAGGGGTGAGTTGGTGAATTCGTAGTTCATTCGGCTGGTCTTGGGCACTATATTTGATTCTTCTCAATACATATTCTGCCAACGTGGGTTTATTGAGTGTCCTAGATGCTAGGCACGGTATTAGGTTCAGAAATCAGTGACATATAAGATAGGAGCACGATCTCTGCCTGAGTCAACTATTTTTTAAAAACATCATAAAGTGACAAGAAAGCACAGGGATGTCTTGCGGGCCACAAGGACACAGTAGGCCCACAGCTAGCCCAGGAGTCAGGGAAGGCATCTTTAAGAAGTGAATGTGGGGTGGTTTGTGGAAGGCGTGGATGGCGAAGGCAGAATGTTAATGTGGAGGGAATGGAGGATGTGAAGCCTGGATGTCAGGGATTTTATAGCGTGGTACCACTGAGTGGAGAGGAGTTTTGGGCAGAGAGGGAGAAGGCATGGTAGGAGATGCTGAAGTTGGGGTTGGACACATGCACATACACTTAAATAAAGGCCTTGTTAAAGAAGGTAGAAGGAAGCCGGGGAAATGAATGGATTTGTGTTTAGAAAGATTGCTCAACGGCCTTCCAGGGGCTATGGGCTCTTATCTCTCAAACGGCTGATAGAATACTTCCTAATGCATAGAGGTTGGAGAAGCTGGGAGTGGAGGTGATTTGAAGAAGCACAGGGGATAAAGTTCCTAATGATTTCAAGGTCTAGGATTGGGATGCTGTTGAAGAGGAAGGTGTTGAACAGCAGGAGTGAGTATCTGCCTAAGGGAGCCTCGTGGGATGAAGGCTGTGGATATATACAGTATTAAGGTTTACTCTCCTGGGGCGGGAGAAGGGAGCTGGTTCGCCTTTGTCCTTTGCTAACTCTCTTTTTCTCTTTCCCTAATTGTATTCTTCTCATCCTTCCCCCATCTCCCTTTTCACTCTGTGGCAACCCAGGCAGCCACAGCTCTCTCTCCTGGGCAGAGACTAGCACCCAACAAAACACTGACGGTTTACATAGTCACAAGAACCTCACCTTTATGGTTCAAACGACTGGGTATCACTTCTGAACTGACCATGCCAGCCTCTTCTGGGGCATCGTGTGGGTGAGGGGGAGCTGTTGTCATTTTTAATTATATTCCTTATTAGCAGTTTTTTTTTTTTTACTGATTAATCATTTTAGTGTGGACCAAGGAATTCATCAAACACTCTTCTTCCCCAAACCTGAGAGGCAACTGTAAGTCTCTATTTTACACAACATGCCTTATGCTGGAAGATCAGGGGCTGGATTTGCACTGTTTGTTCAATAAATTACGTACGAGGCCACTTAAAGGCTAGAATGAATGATGCTGAGATGAAAGCTCTGACACCCTATTATGCATAGATTCTTTAGATAATTATATCGCTTATTCCCATAACAATCTGTTGAAGATGTACTGATTACAGAAGGGGATGGCGAGGCTCCTGGAGGTTCAATCAACAGGACAAGGTCACGCAACCAGCTAAACTAGTGACTGCCTGCTTCAAAAGCCCTTGCTCACTCGTCAGAGTTCCCTTGCAGCTTTACCCTCCAGTCACCGCTACAGTCTCGTTAGATGTTAGATTTTAGAAAGTGACACTGTCAGTCGGTTCACCCACGGTGCCTCATTGTAAGCCTCCAGGCTGCATGCCTCTCTGCTGTCTCTAGCTTTGCGAACATCTTGATGGCTGGCAGGTTCTTTGTGAATGGTGACACCCCCCACCCCGTAATTATGCAGGAATTAGGTCACAATGCTTTTAGAACAAAGCTGGCTTTTGTCTGAACCCTCACCGGACACTTTGGTCTCGGTATCAATATTGGAAATAGCATGGGAATATCAGCGTGCTAAACAGCCTTCAGCTGGGAGTAGGGTGGGGACAGGAGAAGAAGGCTGAGAACAAAGTCTCTTTTCAAACAAACCTTCAGAAGAAGGGAGCGAACAGAGTCAACGTTTTACTTGCTTTAAATTTCCTGGAGTGGCTATGAAAGAGAGAGCTTGCTGGGTTGAGGAGAGAGGGGAGAAATGACACTTTGAATCATTGGAATTAATTCTACATTTCCCAGGAGAGAGAGGGCTCCAGGATCTCCAGAGAGTTTCCAATCCCCATGTGTGACTCCCCCATGTGTGACTCCCCCCCAACCTCTACAATCCCGAAGAATAAAAGACCAGCCTATGGAGGCAGCACCCACATGTCTTCCTTCCTCCACTTAAATTAAGTATGTTTGTCCCAGGGTCATTGAGCCCGGGGACATCCATGGGTTTTGATCATCAAGCCATGTACATCTGAAGGAGTGGGTGGCTGCTGCTCAGGGTTGGGAGGAGGCTTCTCCCTGCGACAGCAGAACTCCCATTAGAAACTGTAGGGAGCAGCACATTTTGAGGTTTGGGAGAAGAATGCAAAGCCCAGACCCACACTTAGGAAGTCTCATGACAACACACATCACTCCCTACCCTGCCTCGAGCCTTTGGTCCTCCTATCTCAGAGGTGGGGGTCACCAGAACGGCAATTGGAGTATCTTCGGTAAGACTGTTCTGAAGGCTTCGCTTAAGGTAGAGTAGGATGTTTAGCCAATATCAAATGGTTTTCCCTTCCAGTCCTCTCTGCCGAAATGACCCCACCCTGCCTTTTGCTGTAGACCATATCTGCACCACCCATGGAACATTAAGCATAGGAGCGTCACAGGGATGCGTCACAGGGATGCTGCAGTGCCAAGTCATTTTTACTCCAGCACGGCTTGCTTCAGGCTGACTGCAGGTGGCAGGGTAGTGCCATCTTAGGAAGACGAGTGGCAGCTGAACTCCACGGGTTTCTGCGCCAATCCAGTGCCATGTGGAGGTGAAGATCTTGTCACCCGACCCTATCCATTCAGAAATGGGGGGAAACTGGGGTGCAAAGGACTACAGGATCTTGTCCAAGGTCACAGAGGTCATTAGTAATCGAATCTGATGAGAACCAGGGTCCCTGGCAGAAGCTCGTCTTTGTTTAGTGAAGACTGGCATCTACCTTAGTCAACCCACCTCCGGAGCGGAATCAATAGAGCTTTTGGGTTCAGTCTTGGTTCTGAGGCCAACTTGTGGGTCTCTTGCTCCTTTGGTTTTCCAGCTCCTCCTCTTTCAGAGAGTAGTGGGGGACAGTGATAACCCTTTCTCACCTACCAAGGTTTTGCTGTTAATAAGGGAAAAGAAAATGGCAAAGGAAGGCAGCACCCGCCAAGCGAGAGGAAATGCCATGGAGACATGAACCCAAGGGTTATTCGGTAGGTGCCTCATTTTCTGCTCTTTCCACAGACAGATCCTGGAGGAAGCTAATCAGGCCAGGTGAGAGCTGCAGGGGACACGTGTTCATTAGCACAACATCTCTTGAAGCATCTCGCACTCCCAGTAATGGGCAGGGGATTGTGCAAGCCCGTGTGTGTACACGCTTGTGATGGTTAAGACTGATTGCCGACTTGACAGGACCTAGCATCGCCTAGGAGACAGACCTCTGGGCATGTCGGTGAAAAAGATTTTAGATGGGGTTAACTGAGGTTGGAAGATCCAATCTAAATGCGGATGGTACCATTCAACCAGTCCATTTACTTGGACTGAAGTACAAGGAGACAGTCAGTTGGGCACTGGAATTTATCGCTGTCTGCTTACTCACTGTGATGCCATGTAAGCAGCTCCCTCACACTCTTATCATCAAGTTATGGCCACTATGGTGGATTAAATCTTCAAACTATGAGCCCAAATAAACCCTTCCTTTTTAAGGTTGCCTTCGTCAGGTACTTTGTCATAGCCATGAGTAAAGTAACTAAGAAAATGTCTTAGATAAAGGGTATGGGAAGGGTGAGACCGTCCTACTTCGGCACTTGTAGAGTAAAACGGAGTAGGCGGGATAGATAGCAACTCACCTATCAGTCACATCGAGGAGCGACAATACCGTCCACTGCCACAGGCTCAAGCCCTCATTGGCGGCAACATGCCAGACCGTTCGGCTTTGTTCCTTCCCAGTTTTGTTCTCCACCAGCACCAGGGATACATTTCCTCTTAAAGCCCCATGGATAAGCCAAGACATCCGGAGCTGTGGGGCAAAGAAGCATCAGTTAGAAATGTTAGTGTTGAATGAAAACCTCAAGTACCCTTCTTGGAGCTCTCCACTGAGGCTTAAAGAACATTATTGGAGGCTCACCAGCCTTGATCCAGAGAGGGCAGCAGGGTGCCCACTGCCTATTCTTGTTCACTGCTGAAGTTCAAGGATCCAGTGAGCAATTCTGAAGCCTTACTGAGGCTGATGCTATCACCCCAAATTTCACAAGGTTCTACCTCCTCAGTGGAGCAGTGAGGCTATTCAGTGAGCCACCTTAAGCACAACCAAAGATTCTGTCCATGGACTCAGCTCACTATGTGAATGTGGGGAACTTTTTTTCATTCAGTTTCTTTCAATTTAGGTGTAATAGATTTTTGTATTCCTTCTAATAATTGCAAGTCTTATTTGAACAGTGTCAGATCACATGTTAGCAAAAATCACACACACACACACACACACACACACACACACACCCCTATATATCATGATCTCTTAATATAGTTATCCTCCCCAATGAGGATGCTGCTTTGCCAAGAGGAAGCTGCAAGCTTATGTTTTTGTTATGTTATTATGAAAGGTTTCTATGGCACCCTTCCCTAGATGTTTGGAAGGAAATTGTCACTAATCATCTTTCGAAGAAAGTTTAAATGTAGTCATGTTCAGAGGCAGTGCACGCCGCAGACTGAGGTTTGAGATAATAGGGGTTGTGTCTGATCGTGACAATCTACAAACAACAGCTGAACTGTAAAAGAACTCTACCCCTGATCAGGTTCTGAATGAAAAAGGTATCTGGAGAGAGAAGGACAGAGTGTAACCTGAGCACGCTGAGTTCTCATTAACTATGGCTCTTGGGTTCTCCTGGTGTGAAGGGACACTTCTCTGTAACTCCCAGCCTTCGCCTTCTAACCCCTTCCTGGCGGCTGCCTGGCCATGTGACTGAAGAGGATGTTGCCATTGGCTACAGCAGCCTGACAATTCACAGTGTCCTACCTACAAAACCTGCCTCTAACTAAGCCCTGCTTGGACCCTGGGTCCCAGTCTGGCGAGTCTGATTTATAGGCAGTCATAGATAGCCTTGTAACAGGTACTTTTCCAAGAAAACAAATATTTGCTCCCAATGAAACTTCCCATGATAACAATGAATCTGTCATTTTTTAATCTATCCCTACCCAGTTTTCTTGTATGTCTGGATACCATTGGTTGGACAATTTAGCCCTACCTTTGGTAATACTAGACTCTCTTTCCTATCGTCTACATGTCAGTCACATGTCTCTCATGGGTGGGTCTGGACTTGTAAGGTCAGACTGCTGTGCCTTGGTGCCCTTGGTGGCTGTTGCTACTTACTTCTTCTCTGTACATCTCCACATTTGACTTTTGGGCACACCTAACATGTTAGGTAGCTCAAACTCTCCCTCGTACAGTCCTGGGCTCCAGCTCCTGATGCACTGATGTGATTTCCACTTCCATGAGAAAGTTCACTCTCACCTCCCCTTCCCAGTCTAAGTGTCTGCTTACTCATCCGTTTGCTTCTGTCCTAGAGGGAGAGGAATTCTTCATTTTCTCCACTGTGTGGTTTCCTGTTCCACCTCCTTCTAGGCCCTGCCCTTTCAATTGATCTCATTTTTTTCCTACCATCTCCAATCCCTCTGCTTCTAGCTCCCCTGTCCACAAAGGATCAGATCTCACCCATTCAAAAAAAAAAAAAAAAAAAACCTTCTATTTGATTCTTGTGGCTCTTCTGGCTTGCAACCCATTTCTGTACCTCCGCTTAGATGTTCACATATCTGGTAACAGGGAGTAAATGATCTTTTCTTTTTATTCTCTTTTATGCTAAGAAGGGAACCTGAAGCCTTGTACATACCAGGCAAGCACAGTACCACTGAGCTTCATTCCCATTCATTCTTCAATCTTTTCCTGACTGGCTTCTCGCTTCAGTTCTTCATTATCCCAGCAACAGAAGACTCGCTCTTGCCTTTAGAACCTACCCTCTGAATCTAGCCATGGCCCCTAAAGGACCCCTTCTTTGCCCTCTCCCCTCTGAAACCTCATGTGGACCTTTGTCGTACTTTTTGCTGCCTGTCATCTGTGACTCAGCTCGACAGCTTTCAATGGTTTCTTA
The DNA here is from genome assembly GCA_004026605.1 of Ondatra zibethicus. Classification (NCBI taxonomy): domain Eukaryota; kingdom Metazoa; phylum Chordata; class Mammalia; order Rodentia; family Cricetidae; genus Ondatra; species Ondatra zibethicus. The sequence goes on along the minus strand of PVIU01001047.1, from coordinate 194,806 downwards.
TTCTCCATTGGAAAAAAAAATCAAGGTCGTCATGGTCCTTTATGATCTAAGGAAATCAACATGCTAGCTCTTCAGTGAATACTAATGAGCCCCCAGGCTGCGTCACATGTATGCGACAGAGACGGATGCACAGGAGTTTTCTCTATCTTCCAGCCGTATGCTTTAGTTCAACCAGGGTTGGAGGGCAGAAGAGAGAGACAAACTAGAAGGGGTGGAAGAGTGAGAAAGGAACCAAGAGAGAGGAGACAGGAGGAGACACGTGCGTGCGTGTGTGTGTGTGTGTGTGTGTGTGTGTGTGTGTGTGTGTGTGTAAGAGAGAGATAGAGATAGGGAGAGGTGGGGGGGGGACTGGCTTAAAGCATTCTTAGACCCCTGAGGAAGTACATAAGGCTCCTTCATGTCATCAGCCTTTGAGATGATCATCTACATATTCTCAAATATTTAAAATATTTATTGTGGTTCACTCCATGCAACACTTCCCTACTCTCCTATTGGGATATAACTTGTAAGTTAGACTTAAAACAATGTTGTCTGAGTGTGCTGTAGAACCACTTTATAGTTCACACAAGAGATACAAGACAATGTAAGACCCTTGACATTCCCAAGACTTCAGTCACCAAAGCCATTCCTCCAAACTATAAAGAGTGGTGTGTAAATAGAATTAAAACAGCCAAGGAAACTTTCCTTTCATCTTAATATGGTACTGTCAACATGAAATCTAAGACATGCTGCAGTTGTGTCTGGTTTTCAGAAACAGATAAAGAAAGCTTAAACTAAGACTGAAAACTGGCAGTCAGGAAACCATTAGTAAATGTGTTGGGCACCATTCATGTTCCTTGATCCTTGAGTCAGCAGGGAAATGAGTCTCCACACGTGTGCTTCCTCAAGACACAGTGTTCCAGAACCTACCTCCTCTCCCTAGGTCTGCTAATCTGCAGCTATCCCCCTGTGACCTCTAGCTTCTGCCTCTGAGCCGATCTTTGCTGTTTTTCCTTCCTGAGTCCGATCCTTACCCTAGGACCTGCAGTGTTAACCTGGGAACTTGTTAGAAAGGCAGACTCTCTGGGCTGTCTGCAAACCTACTGAATCAGAGTCTGCAGAGAGGCACGGAGCAAGAGGGCAGCCTCCAGGGCTCTTCCCTGGCGTTTCTATGACTCCTTTACCACCTTTCCAGAATGCACTGGAAGCAACTGACCTTTGTGTCAGTACTGACTCTCTCAGGGCTCTTCAAACCACACTAGTTTCCTGGCTGGAGGACTAGGGGTGAACTAGGAGTCTGTGCTCCGAGACCGAGGCACGTTAATTGTGCCACCTCAAGCTTCTCGCCTTACCTCCTCTGAGCCCCCACTCCCTTGTGATTGGAGCTGTACCTCCCTTGCCTAGTTTCAAAGGTTGTTATGGAGACTGAGTGAGATAGCAAATGTGACGCCATGAACCAGCATGAAATCAGTGGTTTCCAACCCGGGGTGTACATTAGAAACACCTATGGAGTTTTCCAAACTGCCGGTGTCTGGGCTCCACTGCAGAGACTCTCGGTTAAGAAGTCTTGAAAGGTTCTGGATAGCGGTAGGCTTTAAAGTCCCTCCAGGCGATTCTGAAGTGAGACCACTGTGGAGAAGGGACTACTTAGCAAAGGAAATAGCTTGGCTCTCCCAGGGAGGGGGGGTCCATTTTCATCTTAGACTTGGAGTTAGAAGCCATTCTCCATCACCAAGAAATGGCTTTATATGTGTCCACAGTTACCAAAGCAGAATGCAGTGACACTTCAATAGGGGGAGGACACAGCTCTCAGCAGAGGTCTTCACGGGATGTCACATGGCATTCCCAGGTGAGACCGAGGATAATACAGGCAGTGAGAGGCCCCAGGGCTGAGGCTGAGCAGGGTTCTCTCCTCTTCGACCTGCAGACCAAGGTCCTCATCACTTTCATTTTTGTGCATGTATGTATGTATGTGTGTTTGTGCATGTACAGGTGCACGTGTATGCACAGGCGAGGGTGCATGCAGGGGCTAGAGGAGAGCTGGAGTGTTGTTTTCTAGGTTTGGTCTTTGTTTTTATTTTTTCTCTTTGTTTTGTTTTGAGACAGAGTATCTCCATGTTCTGGAACTCACAAAGTAGGCTTGACTGGCTAGCCAGTGACCCACAGGAATCTCTGCCTGTCTCCAAATCTCATGGAGGGGATTATGAGGGCAGGACACCATGCAGGGATGCTTAGGACCAAACTCAGGTCCTCAGGTATGTAGGACAAATATTTCACCAGCTGAGTCATCTCCTCGGCTCACCAACTTCTCAGTGCCAAGAACTGGAGGACTTATGTCAAGACTACTGAGCATCCCATTTAGTTGCTGTATCTAAAAGCACTATGATGGTGGTTTTAGATAAAGTTTCAAAGAAGACTGTAGGCTGTAGTTCTTCCTTATGATTTACATTTCTCTTATCTAGCTATAAAGAGCCCCTTGAATGTCACTTGACGTAGATTCTTCAAGCCAACTGTACACAGCGCGGTCTTGACAGCAAGTTCCCAGTGCCCATGGCAGGCACAAAACACTCTAGGAATTTAATCTTAATACTCCTTTCTGTCTGGGTGGCTTATAGGGTATGGAGTAATTTTCTTTATTTTTTAATTTAATTTTATTTAAATAACTAATACACCAACCTGAGTTTCCCCTCCCTCCTCTCCTCTTGCTTTCCATCTACCCCGCCTCCTCTTCTATTCCGTTCCAAGAGGGATGGGCCTCCCATTGGAGCAAAGCATGACACATCAAGTTGAGGCAGGGCCCGGCTCCTCTCCTTGCATCAAGGCTGGGCAAGGTAATCCAGCATGGGGAACAAGTATTCCAAAGCCAGCTAAATGTCAGGGCCAGGTCCTGATCTCACTGTTAGGAGCCTTACAAACAGACCAAGCTGCACAACTGTCGCACACATGCAGAGGGCATAAGTTGGTCCACGGAGGCTCCCTAGCTGTTTGTTCAGAGTCCGTGAGCTCCCATGAGCTCAGGCCCGCTGTCTCTGTGTGTTTCCCATCATGATCTTGATCCCCCTGGCTCAAATAATCCCTCTTCCCTTTCTTCAGCAAGACTCCCAGAGCTCAGTCCAGTGCTTGGCTGTGGATCTCTGCATCTGCTTGTGTCGGTTACTGGATAGACTATCTCTGATGGCAATTAGGGTAGTTACCAATTTGATTACAGTAGACAGCCAGTCCAGGCACCCTCTCCACTATTGCTAGAAATCTTAGCTAGGGTTATCTTTGTGAGTTCCTGGGGGCTTCCCTGGTGGCAGGTTTCTACCTAACCCCAAAATTTCCCCCATCAAGATGCCTCTTTTGTTACTCTCCCTCTCCATCCTGCCTCCAACTTACCTCCCACACCTGCCTGCCCAACCTGCTCCCTCAAGTTCCCATTCCTCCATTCCCCTCCCTTTGCCCCCACTTTACCCAGGAGATTTCTTTTATTTCTCCTTCCCAGGGAAATCCATGCATACCACTTTGGATCCTCCTTGTTGTGTAGCTTCTCTGAGATTGTGACTTGTAGGTTGGTTATCCTATACTAGCTCTACTACAGAGCTATAGCAATAAAAACAGTTTGGTATTGGCATAAAAAAGACTGGTAGATCAATGGAATTGAATAGAAGACCCTGACATCAATCCACACACCAAACGGAGAAGTAAGCACACACCTGATTTTTGACAAAAACAAAGCCAAAATTAAACAATGGAAAAAAGAAAGCATCTTCAACAAATGGTGCTGACATAACTGAATGTCAGCAAGTAGAAGAATGCAATTATAGCCATATCTATTGCTCTGCACAAAACTCAAGCCCAAGTGAGTCAACATAAATCCAGTTACATTTAACCTGATAGAAGAGTAAGTGGGAAGTAGTCTTGAACACATTGACATAGGAGACTACTTCCTGAACATAATACTAGTAGCACAGAAACTGCAATCAACAATTAATAAATGGGGCCTCCTGAAACTGAGAAGCTTCTATAAGGCAAAGGACATGGTTAATAAGACAAAATAGCAGCCTACAGAATGGGAAGAGATCTTTACCAACCCTACATCTGACAGAGGGCTGATCTCCTAAATACATAAAGAACTCAAGAAACTAGACATCAAAATACCAAATAATCTAATTAAAAATGGGTTACAGACCTAAACAGAGAATTCACAAGAGAAGAATCTCAAATGGCTGAAAGACATTTAAGGAATTGCTCAACATTCTTAGTCATCAGGGAAATGCAAATCAAGACAACTCTGATATACCATTTTACACCTGTCAGAATATTTAAGATCAAAAACACTGATGACAACTTATGTTGGAGAGGATGTGAAGTAAGGAGAACACTCCTCCACTGCTGGTGGGAGAGAAAGCTTGTACAGCCACTTTGGAAATCAATATGGTGAGTTTTCAGAAAATTGGGAATCAATCTACCTCAAGACCCAGCTATATCAATTCTTGGCATATACCCAAAGGGTGCTCAATCCTATCACAAGGGCACTTGCTCAACTATCTTCATAGCAGCATCATTCATACTAGCCAGAACCTAGATGCCTCTCAATCGGAGAATGGATAAGGAAAATGTGGTACAGTTACACAATGGAGTATTATTCAGCTATAAAAAACAAGAACCTCATGAAATTTGCAGGCAAATGGATGGAACAAAGAAAAAAATAATTTTGAGTGAGGTAACCCGTACCCAGAAGGACAAACATGGTATGTACTCACTCATAAGTGGATATGAGGAGTGAAGTATGGAGTCATTTTCTAGTTGACTTTGAATGCCTGAAAGCTGCATTCTGCATTTTCCCACAGGCTGTCTTATTTTTATACCTACATTCCCCAACTGGTATCATGGAGGTATTATCCTAGCCTGTTGTAGTTTGAATATGAAATGCCTCCCCCCACTACAAAAAAGCTCGCATATTGAAGGCTTGGTTCTCGGTTAGTAGATATAACCATTGGGGGAGATGTAGCAGAAACATTGACTTCATGAATGGATTGTGTGTGATGGCATCATTGGGAGAGGACAGAGAAAGTGTGTTAGAGAAAGTATGTCACTGGGGGTGTGCCTTGAAGGGCGCATCTTGTTCTGGACCCTCTCTCTATCTCCTCTTTGCTTCCTGGCTGCCAGAGAGAGGACAGCTATCTTTTACCATGCTCTTCCTCCATACTGTTTTCATCTGGCCACGGGTCACCATGAAATAGTGCCAGCTCATAGACTAAGGCCATTGACATCCTGAGCCCAAAAGAATCCTCTGTCCTTCACATTATTTTTCACAGGTTATTTTCCACAGCAGCAGAAGTTTGGCTACTAGGCACCCACTTTTCACAAAAAGAATCTGGGGTAGAGAGAGGTGAAGTCAGCCACCCATGGACACTAAACACAAATGCTGTGGCTCGGAACACTCCACCCTGCCTGTGTGCATTCTTTCTACCAAACAATGCTGCACATATATGTAGTATGCTGGGGGCAATCCTTAAAGTTTTAGGGGCTTAGATTCTTGCTTCATGAATCATGGTCCTCGGATCAATGATGCTGGCATCCCCTGGGAACTTCCTACAAGTACAGGGTCTCCATCCCAACCCGGCTCAGCTGAATTGGAATCCATATTTTAACAGGATCTTATCTGAGGACTCTGAGATAGGAGGCATTAGGGAGACAGTGAATTTTAAGCCATGACTCACCATTGTCCCTGTCGGCCAATTAGTGGTATATGCCTATTTACACAAGTATGCAGAATCTTGCATAAATATAAATTTATAAAAAAATAACACTTGTTTAAGCTTGTAACAATATATTCTTTTTAATCCTTCTCGATGTTTCCTCATAGATACATGTCATAAACGGCAGCTTTTGACTAATAAACTCTTTTGCATGCAGACAGTGAGTGAGACAAGTGAACAGAGACGCCACCAGGAGCATGCCACCAGCAATTATATCTCCTGGCTCCAGCTGGCCCTTTCACCAGGGCCGTTTTTTTCCTGCCTCTTGGTGGGGCCTGATAGACTTTCCAATTATGTGGTACCAGTGTTTGTCATTTTATTAATTAAAGTTCTGTATGTAAAGCAGGCCCAGCATTGTGGCTAGGCCTAATGCTATTATTTCTCTATGGCCCTTTCCTCCTCCAGAGGTAATTACCGCAATTTTATGTCTAGAATGTGCCCCGCGTTTGCTATGCACACCCCATGTCTGTTTCAGAACAATCCCTTGAACTCATAAGGAAAAGAAATCGTAGTAGAATTTAGGCTGAAAGATTCAATGGCAGCAAATATTGTTCATGCTGCTTGCAGCGTCCACACCCCTCCCCCGCAAATGGAGAAAATGCGTGGGGAGGGGATTTTTATAGCTCTTCAAATTACCAAAGGGCTGTGGGAGTTCCCACTATTAGAGCCCCAAATCAAGGAAGGGTGCTCCACTGTGCATTTCACAAAAGTAGAGGGAGACACATTCTACTAGACAAAGATGCACAAAGATGAACTTGACTGGAGCGTGATCAGGTATCCCAGATGTTCCCTGAATCAGGGGTCATATGACAGAGAATAGATGCCCAAGATTGGAGTTGTTATCAGGGGCACTGTGTGCAGGCTGCAGGTTTGAATGTGAATTGTCTCCCCTAGACTCGTGTATTTGAACTCTGGGTCTCCAGATGGTGTGCTGTTCGGGAAGTTAGGAGAACCTTGCAGACATAGGGTGTAGCTAGCAAAGGAGGTAGGACAGTAGAGGCTGGCCTCGAGGGTTCTAGGTTGGCTCTGCTTCTGGCTTGAGCTCTGCCTGATCCACAGAGATGTGAGCAAGCTGCCTCTTGCTCGCAGCGCCACAGCGGATGACAAAGCCCCTCCTACCATCATGGGTGTCTCTGTGCCTTTATCCTGACATTGCAGGCTACAAGAAAGTCTCTCTCCCTTAACATTTTCCTGTCACATATTCTGTCACAACAGTGAGAAAAGCAGCTAACACAGTGCTCAAGGCTCTTCTCCAACCTAAGATTGCAGAAGAAATTCCAGGTATGAACTTAAAATCTTAAGAATTCCTTGATTTCAGTGTGGCATCTCATTAACTTGAACTGAGAATATTGACTATGGCAAAATCCAATGTTTTCTGTTCTCCATCTTCTAATTCACCTGGAGAAAATAAACACCAATGCTCTAGCTATAAATAGCCTAATGAAAAAAATCAACCCAAGATAGCAAGAGACTGTCCAGATGCAGATTTTTTTCTGATAGCAGACAAATAAAATATGATGTTGGCAAGTACATGCAATTATAGACACTTAGCAAATGCTGGATTCCTGGCTACTTAGGAGGTTTAAAGATCAGAATTCTTCTTGAAAACATTGTTAGGGACCACCCCAGTCAGAGACTTTTCATATTGTTTATATATATATATATATATATTTCTCATAAAAAACAACAACCTGGGATCCCTTGATGGTAAGGCTATGAAGTCACAGATATTTGATTTTCTTATTGGATTTTTTTTTTTGGACAGGGCTTCTCTGTAGCTTTGGAGCCTGTCCTGGAACTAGTTTTTGTAGACCAGGCTGGTCTCGAACCCACCGAGATCCACCGCCTCTGCCTCGGGATTAAAGGCATGTTCCACCACCAATAAAAATTATTGGATTTTTATTCCCCCTTTTTTAGAGTGAACATCTACAAAGTTTGATAACTGGGACAAAGACTTTAAAATTAACTTAGGATATATAATTATTAAAATCAAGTTTATGAGGAAGAATACTGATGTATGAGCAACAAGAACAAGCAAAGAGAGAAGACCCCACATTTATATATAGCTCTTTAATTGTCTCTGTGTCCAGGTCTTTGTTTCCCCATTTGGAAGGAAATGTATGAATTGTGGGCAATTTTATCCACCTTATTCATGCTTCATTGTATTTCCCTAATGCTCTAAAATGAGCATCACATACCTTTATAATCAGAAAAATAAACGCTATATTTAGGAAGGCATAGGGAGAACTCTGTTGGCGAAGTAGGAGCAAAGGGGCCTCTTCGCCCACCTCAGAAAAGGGTCAGTGCTCTCAGCTGAGCTGTGGGCTTTGTGAGGGGCCCCCTGAGACCGAGGAGCTGTGAGGGAGGAGGTGGCAGAGCAGGGGTGCTGGTTCAGAAACAGCCGCATGTCTTTTACTGTCATGGCATTTCATTTGTATTTTAATAAATAAAGCTTGCCTGAAGATCAGAAAAGTAAAACAGCCACACTGGCCAGCCTTACAGACCAGGTAGTAATGACACACACCTTTAATCCCAGTAGCCACAATGACACACGCCTTTAATCCCAATAGCTACAATGACACACACCTTTAATCCCAGTAGCCACACTAGCTTGCCATAGAAACCAGGCGGTAGCGGTGCATACCCTTAATTCCAGAACTAGAGAGGATTATAAAACGGGAGGAGAAGGCTCTCAGTCTCATTCTGAGATTCCTGGAGGCAGGATCGCCATTTCGGACTGAGGTAAGAGCCAGTGGCTGGCTGCTTTGCTTTTCTGGTCTTCTGGTTGAAGCTCAATTTCTGCCTCTGAGTTTTTATTAATCATGCTTCATTTTACTTATTATAGAATATCTCAGAGCCTCAGGGTCTTTGAGAGAGGGGTCAGTCGGTGGTACTGTCCTTGCAGGGATTAATTCAGATTCTGTGAGTTCCTTGCTCAGCTTAGCAAAGATATTTGGTAAATGTTGGGTTCATTCTCCTGTGTTAGAAGGGGCTGGTAGGAAGCCCAAGCTAGAGGTATAGCAAGCAAAGCCACAGAACAAGGTGGGAAGAAAGAGTCTGTGTTGAAGGTTTTAGGATTTTTTCCCTCCTAGGTTCTTTAGAGAATTCTCTTTCCATTCTTCTCTTTCTATTCTATAGAGAGAGGATGATCTTTTCTTCAAGAATATACTGGTATGATTTCTGACAAACAGCTTCCTTTGAGCCACAGTTTCTCTATGAATTTTAGAGACAATGCTGGGAGACAGACCTGTAATCCTCCTCCAGGGAGCAGGGTTGAGTGTAGGTAACACTTCTCCAACCTTCACGGACAGCCGTTGGGAAGACTGTGACCTCAAGGAAGTGTGTGCGTGTCTACAGACCCAGAGTTTGGAAGGCTCAAAGGTATTAGATTAATTATGTCCGAATGTACTTGTAATGGCTGTTGATACTTCAGCCAATTAGCATGCATACTGGCAGAGCTCAGCACATCACGGCGAGGGGGTGACAGAATGCTAGTCTTCAGTTTCTTAGCTCTGTGTGCTGAGGTAAGAATTGCTTTGCCTCACAAGTCTCCGTAGGCCTTTATTTGTTAGGTCTCTGAGACACAAGGAAGAGGCTTTTCGTAGCCCTTCTCCTTGAGGGGCCGCATACTTAATTAATTAATTAATTATTGATAAAGTGGGTTTACTAAGCATGTTCTCCTGGCACTATTGCTAGTAGAGCAATTCTTGCAACCTGCCTGCATGTTGCTGATGGCTTGAGGGGAGAAGAGTGCACAGTGGGCTTTAGCAGGGATTTTTCTTGTATCCAAACTTGGCAGGAAGAGGGGTAAGGGCCATAATTGCTGCCATTCATTAAGCATTGTGAGGACTACAGCGTTTGCATGTTCTCCTCTGATGGTAGCAACAGTCTCACACAGCCAGTAAAGCAGGTATTTTGGTCCCCAATTTGGAGGCATGACTTGCCAGAGGTCAGATGGGTCCTTGGTGAGGCAGCGACGGGATTTAAGCTCTCTTGACCAACACTGAATTCGACGACCTTGGAGTGTTTAGAGATTTGGCGTTGGATCGACCTGGTTTAGGGCACTGCGCAGCAGACTGACCTTAGGCAAGACATTCAACTCTCTAAGCCCCAGTCTCTACATCAGGAAATGGTCACACCTCTTACCAGTCTGTCCTGATAATGAGGCGATGGAAGTAAAATGCTGAGCACAGGAACCAGCTGGGTACAAGGGGATCAGGGTTTTAGAAGTACATCCCGAGCTAACTTTACATGCATTGAGAGTCCCTTCCCCTAGCCTGGCTGAGGGAGGGTTTCTGTCTTATAGGTGCAAAGGATGAGGGTCTCTGAAGGCTCTAAGATGTATGACTTGCTTTTAGGGTAAGGCAAATCAGTGACACACAGAAACTCAAAGACTGGAACCCCGCTTACTGAAAGCAAACTTATCTTCCTTATGAAGTAAGCACTCCAGAAAGAGTCCCAGGATCTTCTGCAATGATTCCCCCCTCCCCCCCAAGTAGGGTTAGGATCAGTGCTTGCTGGCTCAACCCTGTTGACTCTCCAAACCACAGCATCCATGTTCTGCTACCCACTGGCTCCACACTCCCACTAGATGCCTGTGAGCTAAGTAGTCTAAGCAGTCAAGCCCATAGACCCAGCCTTCTTCCTCATCTGTAGAACAGAGAAGATCCATTCACTCCCAGGGCCAGTGTAAGGCAGATGGAGTAGCTCTGCTCTCCCTGATGTACGTCACTGTAGTGATGCCTTTACGGGATTCAGTTGCTGCTGGGAACCTAAAGGAGGGTTCTGTATCCTAGGCACATACCATGGGCCTTCAGAAAATCTATTTGGAAAGTGCCCCCATCATCACTCCAGTCCCCTCTTCCACCTCCCCAAAGCAAAGAAGCATTTGTGTGTTGAAAGCTTTCTGAGATTAGTGTCTCCATCCCTGGGGGTGCTGCTCCATACACAGCCAGCTTGATCCCTCCAGGCACAGGAGACAGTATGGCTGTGGGCTATGGGAAACGGGAGGCAGCTACCTGAGGCTCCCAGGCTGCTCTGACTTACTTCAGGTGACTGCACCATCCTGTAGGAGCCAGAGAGGCCTCATACTTCCTGCTGAGCTACAAATCATGCTCTCCTGGACAGAGAATACACAATCCAGATGGATGCCATATATCCAACTTGAGCTCCTGACCCTAGTCGCAGGGCAGGAGGAAGGTGTTTTCCAAATGGCTTTCCCCAAAGATACTGTATATACAGAAAGCTTACACGTGAGTGTGCAAACAGCCCCTGGCTGGACCAGTGTGTTTGCTCCTAATTGAGGCAAACATTTAAAGCCTGGCACTGGGATGACTTCTTCCTGAGACGAGGAACTGCATCTGTAGAGACCTCTGAGCATCAGATAAGATGTGGCTGGATACTCTGATGAGTATCTCGGTCCTCTGATACCAGACTGGAAGAACTCGTGCTTGGTGGAAGGGAAGGAGATGATGATATTATCCTCTAGTCCCTTCTAGATAGTGCCAGTCCCTAATGGCTTATAAGAGGAGTTCTCCCTTGACCATAAAATGTTTGTGCCGTACCGCTTGGCCACACAAGAACAGAGGTGGGGCTCGGGTAGACCCTGCTAGGGATCAGCTCTTAAATAGGGACAATGGGTGAGCAGAGGCGGGAGAAGGGCAGAGTTTTCCTCTCTGTGGGAGCTGTGTGGGTTCTGGAAATGACCACCTCATTTAGGACCAAGTCCAGGAGGCCTTGTAGCTGCTGTTCTCCTTCCCATTGGCTGACACTGGCTAGACACATAAGGCTAAGACCAGGGCACAGACAAGGAGCAAATAGCAGAGGAACCCCATGAGGGAACAGCGATGTCCCTGCTACAAACAGAGTGCTATTCCTTCTGCCTCTACAAGTGAGGATCCCTCTCTGGTGGGTGGTGGAGCTTCGGATAGGCAAGTGTGATGCCAGGCATATGGTGGCTCATATCAGGCCCCTCTAAGCTAAGAAGGGGTCATCTGTCCCACAGGGCAGCATGACGCTCAGAGTCAGGAGGTCTGGCTTTGGTCTTGACTTATCATGTTGCTTTGGGACTGTGATATATTTCTTTTCTGTCTTGCTAAGATGGGTTTTTCCCTCTCTGGGGAAACCTGGTGTGTACCCTAAACTAGATCATGGGCGGAGAAGACTCTGACATGGATGTGTATAGAATCTGCTCTCTGAAATGGGCTTTATCAGCTCTCGGCTCTTCCTGTACATTGCCCTGGCTGTACTCTGTTTGGGCAGAGGCTGCGGAAGTAGACCCCTACTGTTTTAGTTTCTCCCTCTGCATCAAGTGTTCAAGCCTCTTTATTCTTGGTATCCTTTTTTCTTTTGTTGCCTTTCCAAAGGTTCACCATGAAGTTTGAGAAACTGAAAACCCAAGCATTAGGCGAGTCCCCCTGTATTTCTATTCCTGTCTGCTCAGAAGGACATGGGGGCAACTTTGCTTGAGTCTGATCAACACTGCTGGTTCTCATGCTGAGACGCTGGTAAAGGAGGGACTATCGCTCCATGCATGGTCACCAGAAAAGACTTTAAAAATCTAAACATTTGATGGTCTCTTGCAGCTGCTCTTCTCTTTCCCATCAGCTGACAGGTCACAAACAAGGAACACATAGCATAGGGACCCCATGAGGGAACAGCAATGTCCACGGTTTCTATGGGACTGTCACTCTAGGGTATATTTTCTTAGCGGGGTGTGGGCAGGGCTTGAAGGATGGCAGAAGGGAATTTGCCATGCCAGTCTTCTTTCCCACATCTGTCCAGGTCACATTTGGCAGTCTTAAAGACACAGAGTGTGGGTCTCCTTCCCTTTAGGGCAGAGAGCCCACATAGACACGGCAGAACCCCACAGAAGACCTTCTGTCTGAGCTCAGCTGCCACAGTAGTGAATTAAAGTTATTATCATCATTATTATTTTTATCCCTTGGGATGACCTCAGGATGGAAAGGATGTGTTCCAGGATACCATTGGGTATATGCATGCATGTGTGTGCACGCACGTATGCATGTGTGTATGTGCATGCACTAAATGCACTTGGATATAAGGACAGAGCTGCAATTCTGGTGAGGTCAGCAAACCAGCCATTGGTGCATCACATTCATCTTCCTGGGTCCTTCATACTCCTGCAGCCCATAAAGGAAAAACTGCTCCCATGTTTGGGGGCGGAAAGGAATGAGAGAAACCTACTCTCTCCTGCCCCAGTCCTTCTTCTGGCCTGAGACCATGGCTTAAAATATTCTAGTCACAGGCAGGCTATTCAAATAAAACAGAATTTCAAACCGCACAGGGCTTGTTGAGAGAGTCAGCCTTCCAGGATGTGTGAAAGGCTGGGGGAGGGGTGGGACAGCCCCTGCCCCTCTCCTGTCCTGCTCTTTATTAGCAGCAGCTGCAAGGCTAGACACATCAGAATGTCTCAAAGCCAAGTCAGACTGGAGCAGGCCTGGCAGCACGCAAGCACATGAAAGTCACGGCAAGGCTTCCCTCCCCCTTGGCAACTTTAATTATTTGAACCGGAGCTCAGCGGAATAAAAATAAAATAAAAATCAGAATATATTGTAAGTGGCTCCCCAGTTTCCTGCAGAGAATTGCTTGTGGCAGGGAAGGGGAACCGAAAAGGGCCACACTGCTCTCTCTGTTTGTGGCTGGGCTAGGCAGGGGTCTTTAAATATTCATGCTTTATGTGCAACTGTGCAAAGAGCAGGAGGAGGTGGTGCCTACGGTAGTGGCTGGGCAAGAGAGGTAGCAGTAGTGGCTGTAGGTAGCCAGAGGGAGGGCATGGGAGATGGGAGGCTTCTGGAAGGCTCTAGAAGCTGGGTTGGCACAAGGCCCATGCTGGCTTTGTTGGCCATGTCTTCATTGTTGGTGGGCATCTGACCTGGTTCTGTATGCCTTTCCAGCCCCTCTGTTTCCTCCATCTCTATTACTGCTCCACCATTTCTGTCTTCTTTCCTGAATCATGTTTCTAACTGGTAAGATGCATTACCCTGTTTGTGGTGGAAGGTGTTGGGGGACGCTCTGCGTGCACTCAGGATGGATTTTGCTCATCATTGGCAGGCATGTCCCCCACCCCCAAAATCATAAGATCCAGTGCCAGCAACTACATCATCAAAGATGGGGACTGAAGATGCAGAGACCCAGCCTCAGTGACATCTTTTAGGAAGTCAAAAGTGGATTCCAAGAAACCCTATCTGTCCATTTCCCAAGTGAATACAAGTGGAGAAACACAGACTTAATAGTCGGCTATTCCTAGATTTTGAGGGAAATTTGCCAGAGGACTTCAGTTCTCTGTGGGAATCGACTGATGAATGTGGGGCGTCTGGAGCGAAGGTACTCTACACTAGGCATCAGTCCTGACTTCCAGGCTATCAGTCCCTATGGATCTGTCCCTCATTGGGAACATCCCCCCATATCTCTATCTAGCATTTAACCCTTTTCTTTATTTTTATTTTATGTGCTCTGGTGTCTTTCCTGTATGTAAGTCTGGGTGAGGGTGTCAGACCCCTGGAACTGGAGTTACAGACAGTTGTGAGCTGCCATGTGGGTTCTGGGAATTGAACCCCTGGGTCCTCTGGAAGAGCAGTCAGTGCTCTTAACCACTGAGCCATCTCTCCAGCCCACATTTAGTAGCCCTCTTAATCTAGGGAAGCCTTTGCAGGAGTTATGAGGTTACAGATCCGAGTCAACCTCATGGCCTTGCATAGCAATGTGACATTCATTGGTGTCCCCGCTATTTGAGCACAGTTACTTTGGGAGAAAGAAATCCACTTCCTACCTTCTACACTAAGGATTTGGGTGTAGTGAATGATAGAGGTTTAAACTTGGACACACACATTTCTGTCTGGGTTCTTTGCCCTGCCCCCCCCCAACAACACATTTCTCTTAACTCTGACAGCCCAGCAACCCCAGATGATCGAAGGTCTGAAAAGCTGGCTGTGAAGTCATGGTAGCATAAACATACACAAACACGAATGATGTGAACGTGGGGGGTGGGGACCCCCTCCTTTCCTTCCATTGTGCTTGCCCAGCCAAGTTCTGGGAAAGGGCAGGAAATAACAGAAACAGCCTAGAGCAAATCCAACTGAAGGAAAAAGAAAGTCAAGGAAACCTCTCGCAACTATTGATCAACTCAAAGGTTATCATAGAAGTGACAGAGTATTAGGAAAATATCGCTTCGCTTTGACATTTCTTCCTCTGAAATCAGGCGCATATTGAACCCAGCAAAGAATAAATTTAAAGACCAAATGTTCCTAAGGAGCCTCCTGTCCTCTCAGGTGGGCCGGCCATCTGTCTTCATTCAGGTTTCCTCCCAAGCAGCCTTCCCCTCTACCTGCCTGCTCTGAGAATATCAACAGTGGCTGTGTAATCCCACCATCTGCCCCAGATACCAGGCTTTCTCAAATACAATTTGTTTTAATGAATCTATTTATTTCTGCCCAGACACCTTCCAAAAAAGAAGTTAAGGCAGCTCAGAGATACACAGCCTGCAAGAGGACATGGACAGAAGAGGGTAAGCAAGATGGGTCGCATGCAGAACTGTAAGGTTAGGCAGCTATGAACACATGTGTTTGCTTGCTAAGGGGAAGGCTCTGCTTTAACCATTCATTTGATTAAAAGATCATTTGTATGCCTCTGTTCTTTGTTTTATGGTTGAGTTTGTTTGACAAGAATCCTGGAGGGTTTGAATCTGGGCCCTTAGCAAGGGGAGTCTTGTGTACTTCTGCCGGCTAAAGCCTTCCTTTCTGGGATTTTTACCAGCCGGAAGAAGATGCAAGCCTGCTTAGTTTTAGAATAGCTACAACCTGAGAGGAAACAAGCCGCCTAGCGGGTGCATAGCTAAAACTAAGTCAGACAGGAGTTTCTTCTGTGAATTTCCACAAGAAGATGATTGGCCGAATAAGGTTTTCTGTGGTGTGCAAGATGAAGGTGTAGGAGCCGTGGGGTGTGCAAACGTTCCCAGGTATGGTCTGTCTTCTGTGTCTCATGTCTGGCAGCAACCAGGCTCCCCGTGTTTACACAGGTTGCCAGGCATTGTGGTAGCAGTATGACAACAGTACTGTCTTTGCTCCTCTGGTCTCCTAAGCCCCTTACATGTCTTAACCTGGTCAATCCTCATCTATGTGGGCTAGCCTAGATACAGATAATAGCATCTCCACTTTCCAGGTAAGGAAACTGATGCCCCAAAGGTCAGTTAGCTGCCCAGACAAATGGTATAGGAAGTCAGTATGGAATCTGTCTCAGATTCAGGTCCTTGATGGAGAGCACATTGAGCTATTGTGTGTATGGGGGAGTCTTACATGTATTTCTTGGCCCCTGGACACTATGACTCATATGTTAAAGAACATGTCACCAGACCTCAAGGCCTCACACTAAAGAGACAACAGCTTCAGAAATCATTTGTTGTACCTGACAAAATGCCATTGATGTCTTAGTAAAATAATGTGCTGTGTTCAAAATGCATTATAAGAGCTTGATATTTTGAAAACAGAATTTAAAGTAAGATTTGTGAAGCCTATTACTCTTTTCTATTGTGCCTATTATAAGACAGATTCTTCTGGGTTTGCTCAAATCAAGGTCCTACTGCAAAATGTGTGGTGCAGCTGGGTGTAGATGGACATTTAAGACTCTGTGCTGATGGGTCTTCACCATGTGTGTGGATGCAATGTGCATAAAACATGGCAGAAACAGTTCTCCTGTCTTCCCGCTGGAGCACGATAAGTCCAGATACCCAGGCTACTTTCTTAATCTGTTTTGAATCACCTGGAAGTGACCAAGGGATGGGAGGAGAGGTCAGAGACCTAGAGGAATCCAGACACTTGCCTCACAAGGAGAGTTCTTCATCGGTGCAGGGAATGTCGCACTGGTCACGGTTGCACTTTCAGAAGTGAGGACATCAGTGGTGCTGAGCAATAGGGCATGGCCTAGGGAGGGAGGAAAAGAGTTACACAGGTATTAGCACTCTACGCTGAGGGGTGTGGTTAGTGGACCCTACAGGGTTCTGAGTTAGTATATCTTTGAGGATGCTGGTTTCTTGCCTACAGAGGATAATCACCCCGGCTAAGTCTTTCATTCCAAACTACCTAGGAGGTCCCCACAACATGCACTTGGCTGCCACAGCTCTACATTCTCAAAGTCATTAGCCAGGAGCAGCTGGACGCAGGGTGGACTCCCTGGACCCTCCTCTTGTGTAGTTTCTGCAGTCCTTGCCTTCCAGTAGGCTCATGACCTTCATTTTCTTCACCCTGCTCCAGGGCCCAGATCATCTTGTGGCCCATGCCCTTCCCAGGGAGGCTAATTTCTTGCCTTTCCTCGGTATCACTTGGCCTGGAAATGTGGGAGATGACGAACTGCCAATCATCTTGGTGGGAGAAAGAAAACTCTTTAGCTGTCTAGGAACTACAGAGAATTTTGAAGATGGTCAGTGCTATGGAGATGGGAGCTCTCATCTTTTCAGTGGTCCACAAAGACCCAAACATGTCTCTAGTTCTCATTTCTACCTTCTTTCATCTCTTAATAAAGCTTGATATCGAATTGCTGCCGAGTAATGAATGTGGGCAGGGGTCCAGAGCAGAGTTATCTGTACAGACCAAAGATACCAAAAAACTCATAACAAAAGAGTTGGGGTTGGACAGATGGACAAAGATCAGTCAGTCATATGTACTGCACTTGTAGGGAACTTACAAGTGCACACAACATCATGACCATGGATAGGATTTATGGAAAGGCAGATATTTCCTGGGGCTGAGGACAAATGGCCTGAGATTTAGAACTGTTGAGAAAATGAGGTCCACTACTGGAGAGGTGGTAAGAGCCTATCATTGGGCATGCCCACCATCACTGGGTAATCTTTGCTTTCATGCTACAGGCGGAGAAATCAAAGTGGGAGCAGATATGAGGGACGTGTCTGGCTGTGGGTCCCCCTCTTCTCAGCTGCTTCTGCAGATAAGGAACTCAGGTGGCAATAACACGAAGTCAGGAGGGTACAAGAATAAGGAGCTCCTGGGCCCTTCTCATCAAGTAAGTGGCCTCTGTGGAACTCCACTCTGGCTGCAGTAACTCAGCCTTCTGTGTAACAGGGCCACTGTGCAAGTGTCCTGGCCCAAAGCCAACTCCATCAGCTGTAGCTAGGTCTGAAGAGGGCAAACAGAGACACACAGTCTCTGGGTTCCAACATGATGGACCTGGACACCGTTCTTTCACATGTTTCTGGTAGCATTTCTTAAATAACCCTCAAGGTGTGTAATGTTTACTTGGGAAGGGAGGGGTTTTGGTGAAGGTGTCCCCACTTAGGGAGGACACATAGTAGGAAGGACATAGACAGAGCCTCTCCCCCTGCCCCATCCTTCCTAGAGGGAGGCACCTGAGCCTGTCTCTGCATAGTCCCTGGGAATGGATCAAGACTGAATTGTGGCTGAGTGGTAGACCAGGTTCTCTTCAGCCCTACTGGTCTTGCTGATCCTCTCTGCTTCCAACCCCCCCAGCTGGTGTCTCTGGGTTGGTGTCAGCCATCTCCGAGGAAAGTGGCCATGCCTTTCTGGCACTGAGCAGGGATAACGGTGACAGAGACTCCAAGGAGGGGAAGGCAGTAATAACCAGCTGAAGTTGGTGGGAGTGGGAGATGGCTGAGGAGCCTGGGCCACAAGAAATAAGAAATAAGAAATAAGCTCCCAGGGCACAGCCCAGGCAAATGATACAAGGTCTCCCAGTCTTTCCAGGCATAAAGGGGGCTATGGTTTTCTCTATTTCCCAATGCATTATGTGTCTGACCCTTGGTAGGACCTCAGCATTAAATAAAAGATTGGTTTTATTGGGATTATTACTGCTGGTTTTCAGCTAATCCCTCATCAAAACTCTACATCTAAGTAATAAAAGGTGACATTGATCTTGGACATGTTCAATAATTCTAGAGCTCAGGAAAGGATGAAGAGGAGATTGGGTGTGAACATTCCAGGTCAGCTTTGAGCGTGAACATCCCAGGTCAGCTTTGAGTGTGAGCATCCCAGGTCAGCTTTGAGTATGAGCATCCCAGGTCAGCGTTGAGCAGAATACTGCATGTGAGGAGATGCCTCAGGCTGCTAGTTGAGGATGCTATGTCTCTTATCTATCTACCTCGACACTAGGTGGACACTAGGGAGAAGGAAAGAGAAGGTGGTACCTTGTTGTTCCTGGGAATGGGCATCCTTTAGGGTCCTCACTTGCCACCGGGGTATATGGGATGAATGTGGACCTTGGGTCCAGCCACAGAAGCCACCCTCAAAGTTACAGTAAAAACCAGCAGGAAGTTTACCTGTGGAGAGATTGTGGAACACCATCATTACCAGTACACTAATGGCAAACCATGCTAACACAAAGCAAATTAGCCAGGGATGACCAAGTTATCTTCATCAATGGTGGCCACTCAATGAGAAGAGTGACTCCCACCCCTCCCCTCGTGTGTGTGTGTGTGTGTTGGTCTTGTATATGACAAGGCAGAGCCTCAGAAATGCTAAACAAATTCAAACAGTCAAGAGTCATCCCACTGGGACTAGAACCCATGTTGTCTGCTTCTCAATTCTGTACTCTTAATGTTGATCCACTAAGAAGAACATGGCCCAAGAGAGGACAATGTATAGACAGATGACATACATCTGTAATGGTCGACACAATGACAAGAGTGTGGCGGTGGCCGAGGGAGTACTAACTGGGGGGGGGGGTTGGTTTGAATCTCTTAAATTACCCCTGTCTGCACAGACATATAGTGTTCAAAATTTTCCACTGGCCCCATTTTGCTGGCAGCGAAGTGAAGCCATGACCAAGTTCTGCGCCATTGGTTAGATGGGTGGATGTTGGGACCTCTCATGTGGCTCTAATCTGTGAAAAGCCCTGGAGTCAGCCTTCAGCCTCCGTCTCCCTTCCTTTGCTGTCAGTGGCTTTTGTTCCTGAGTGAGCCTCAGTCAGCCTGGGTCCCCGAGGTCCCCACCCACCTCAGTGCTCATGGGACAGGTGCTGTTAATGTTGGTTTAAGCAGCTGATGGTTGGGGAAACTTCATTCCAGTGACGTCACCTAGGCAATCCTGCTTAAATAATCCAGTCTAGTGGCTTCTATATTGTGGTCTGCGAGCCCCTGGTCCTTCCCATTGTATCAGCTTTCTGTATTTCCCAGGGTGCCCCAGAAAGGGGAGGAAGGAGACCTCTCGTTCTCCAGCTTCCCTAGAGAATTGCTCTGGGTACGTGCTCATCCAGGAGAGCAGGTGGGCTGCTGTAGGCTAGGCTATTCCGACATAACCCCGCAGCTCCAGGCCACGCTCTGAGGGGGCAGCGGGTTTCTGTCTCCGAGTGGGAGAGGAGCTCTCTGAGAGTCTCGCTGCTCTCCATGCCCTTCCTCTAACTCGGCCTTCTTGGCAGCGCGGTGGATGAGGGCCCTCCTGCTTCCTGGCTCTGACAGCACCTTAGTGAATTATTACTCATTTCCCCCTCGATTCTCTGTGCGTTTCACACAGAGGCAGAATTATAAATTAAAACAGGCTGTCACTGACTCTAAGACTCTCTTCCCATTTATACCCCCCTGAAGAAATCATTTCCCCCTAAGCCCTGCGTGTTCTTCTGATTAAAAATCCAAAAGCTAAGGAGATCTTTCTGTTTTATTTTTTACTCCCACCCTCAAGGGATCCCATATCCACTTCTTACACAGAAACCGACTGGCGTCGACCAGTGACCTAGGAGAGACCTTCCCAGGCTGTGCTTTGAGAGCCCAGGATCACCATGGAAGTGGGAAGGCTGGTGGGAGGAGTCAGGGGAGAGCGGGGCTTGGAATGCCAGGGCCCCTAGCCCTTTCAGATACTGGCACCACAGTAGTACCCAAACCTAGGGGCTTTAGACCCGGCCTTTCCTTCCTGCTGGGTTCCTCTGGAACAGTCGGTCCTTTCTTAGACCGCCCCCCTCCAGGTTTCCTTTCTGCAAAGTGTGTTTGTGTTTGTGTGTGTGGGGGGGGTGGAGGGGGACATATTAGTTCCCATTTGATAGGGTTGTTTTTAGGGTAAGATAAAGGAAGGGAGTGAAAACACCTATAAGCAAAATTGTGCAGATAAACAGTGTGACCGTGGTTTTACCCATTGCTATTTACACCAACACCAGAGGAAGTCATTGGGGGAGGGGAGCAAGTAGCTGGCACCACTCCTGGGGTCGGAGGCAGGGACAGGTCCTCCCTATCTTTAAGGAAGGGCCTACTAGAGCTGCTAGGGCTATTTCTTTTTGTCTAAACAAACGCAGAGGAGGCAGGCAAGACAAGGCAGGCCAATGGCCGGTTTATGTGATAGTTATGCCTGGAAGGGACGAGGGGAGCTGAGAGTATGTCCATCATTTTAAGCACATGGGGCAATGTGCTCTGTGAGAAAGGTGCTCTGGGGGGAGCTGGTGTTGGTGTGGGTCAAAATAGAAAGCCCCTGATGGGTCAGGCTCAAGCCAGGAAACCATTGCTGAGGCCAGTTGCCGAGCCTGAGGCTGGCCCATATGGTCAAGGCTACTAGCATGGTCTCAACCTTCGATTGTCACCTCTTCTCATTCAACCCTGGTACCTACTAAGTACATGGATCCCTGCAGGACTTTAAGACCCATTTGTGGAAGGAAAGGAAACAGGGTTAATCCTTAACTTCTTGTCCCTGAAAATGGGCTCCAGGGACCAGATACTCCTCAGTGGCCTGTGAATTTAGAAGCATGGATGCTCAGGGCTCCACCCAGCCTGCTGGTTAGAATCTGTCTTTTAGCAAGCTCTCCAGGGAATACCTGGCTACATCACATTGGAGAAATGTTGTTCTTACAGGGGCCCCTGTTTTGGGCTGCGGCCAGGCTTCTCATTGGCTGGATGGCAAACGGAGTTGAGAAGGGGGGTCAATCAATTCCACCACATTTGGCAATTATGACACCTGATTCCACTCTAAGGGAGACAAATGGGTAGAGTCACAGGGACGTGACCCCAGCCACGGCTGCGGAAGCTGCCAAGTGTAAATGGCAGGCCAAATGACACTACTTCTTTCTCTTCCCCTTGTGACAGCTCTGTTAACATTTTTGATAAATACGTGTTATACATTTCCTTGAAAATATGGAGTCATGGGGAAAATGCTAGAAAAAATACATCAAAATATTATGGTTATCTTGGAATGTCTGAGAGGGAGGATTATGAGCAATAGTATTTTCTCCTGTGCATTTTTCTGGATCTTCCAAGTATTTTACAACCAAAATGTTTTATTTTACAATAAAGAAATAAACTTTTAAAAAAAAAACCTGGTTTTTGCCTGGAAGGAAGCACATACCCAGAAAACAGATGAGATCCTTGCTGGGTGCCCAGAGCGGGAGGGGAAGTAATCTAGTCTACCTGCACAGCCAGTGAACTGGGGAAGGAAGGATGGAGGCACTCCCTAGCTCCTTTCAGGAGAGCCACATGTCATGGAGGCCCTTGGTCAGGACACACAGGGGCCTTAGCAGATGCTCTCCACTGGCTATACACCTGGGATGCCTCCCTCGACTTCGGTAATGTTTTTAATCTGAAAAGCACAGATACAGACGGGGACTACGTCACAAATAAGAAAGCGGAGAACCCTCTTGCATCATGGTAAGGTGGTGGCAGTGTCCTGAACGTCTTTGGTTTTTCCTAGTCCCTGTGTTCAAGGAGAGTCTATGACAAGGTTTAGCGTGCAGCCAAAGCTGAAACTCGTGCAATAGGTGGGTGTGGCCTGCAGTGTTCCAGAACACGAGGTGGGCTCTGAAGTCA
The DNA here is from genome assembly GCA_004026605.1 of Ondatra zibethicus. Classification (NCBI taxonomy): domain Eukaryota; kingdom Metazoa; phylum Chordata; class Mammalia; order Rodentia; family Cricetidae; genus Ondatra; species Ondatra zibethicus. Next base: position 172,321 of record PVIU01001047.1, on the reverse strand, counting down.
GACTGAGCCCGAAGCACCGTTCAAGCGCGGATAATTGCTTTAGCTTCCTGCTTTCTGGGACCATGAAATAGGTTCATCCTGGGAGCGAGTACCTGGCATGGAGCAGATGCTCCTGTGGCTGCTATTCCCATCCTGGTGCTGGCTTCCAGCATCAGTGGTGTTACAGAGAAAACAGCACAAATGCCAGAAAGAATAGGGCCATAAGCAGGAAAAAGGGTATCTGTTAAGACCGATACCGAGAGCTGATGGAAATATGGAACTAACTCTCTTTTAGAATTAAGCCTTCCTTCCTAGCAACTGGCTTCTGGCTTCTGCAGGACACGTGGGTGTTCTCCAGGGTGGAGCTGTCCTTCTGACAGCTGGTCAGAGCAGCTTTTCAAACATGGCTGAAAAGGCCACTGGGCCCCATGCTCCTGACCTTGGTACCTAAGCCTGGCTGTTCTGAAGCTAAGAGCTGCTTCCAGAAATCCACGATGACAAGCTACAGAGTAGTGGGAGATGCCCCACGCCGCAGTGCTGGGCTGGATCCTGAGGTCTCCAAGCTCTAATCACAGCTTTGTTCCCGACATGCTGTGTGACCCTGAACAAATCAATTACCTTCTCCCTGCCTTCATTTTCCCAATTGTAAATCAGGGCATGGCCTGCCTAACCTATGTCCCAGCTGGCAAGTGTGTATCAAAAACTTTTAAAAGGCATTTGCAAAATCACAAAGCTCAGAAACACTGCTGGAAGTGCCTTGGGTACAAATAACTAGACATATGTATATAGACTGTTGCCCAGGGCACTGTGGGCAAGGCTGGCTGCATTTTGCTGTAAGAATTCTGAGAAAGACTGGGAACAGAGAATGTGGATGCAAGCAAAGTGCCACCATACAACTCTTCATGGAATTTGATATGAAAACAGGCTACAGGGGCTGGGGATGCAGTTCCCTTGGCAGAATGCTTGTTTAATGCGCATGAAGTCCCTGGATCCCATAAAACCAGGCATAGTGGTTCAGGCCTTGGGTGCATAGCAGTTGGAGACCAGCCACAGATACACACGGCTCTGTTTCAAACATTAAAAATTTACCACAACTACATTATCGTTGGGACACTTCACTTGAAGTCTTTCCATAAAAAAGAACAAGTTTTGTTTTTGAAATTGAGAAATGAATGTCTATTGCTTTACTTCAATGAGTGTATATAGACCTTTTCAAAAATTTCCCTGGTGTCCCAAAGACTTGGGGAACACTGTCGAGCTTTTAAAGCTATCTGACAAAATTCCTCGGAGGTCAGTGATATCTCCACTGTGGATGGGAGTCTCTGGTGTGGGCCCCAGCACATCCCAGGCACGACCGCCTCCCATCTCCCCAACCTAACCCAGGGGCTTTCCACTGCTTCATTCTCTGCACCTGCTTCGGATTTTCCCAGCTTTGCAGATTAGATCCTTGCATGTGTCTGTGTCCTAGGCGTTAGCACGTTTTCTAGCTCAGTTCAGGTGGTTCGTAAGTGTGTGGTTTCCCTGGCAAAACCCGAGAGCTTAGCTGCTGGGAGGACACTATTCAAGTGGGGCAATCATTGGTGGGGGTCTGCACTGCTCCCGGATAGCAGCATGGCCACAACAGATGGTTTTTCTTCTCAAGTTTCCCGACTCAGCCACTCATTTCGGTCACTACTCAGTGAGCACTTACCCCGTGCCAGGAAGCAGGAGAGAAACCGGCACTGAAAAGATAACCAGACCCATTTGCCCACAGACAGGAAGTGAGACCTGGAAACTACCCCCGTAATAAATGACTGATACATGCCTACTAGGATGATTGAAAAAAAAAAAGACAGATAATAACAAGTGTTAGCAAAGAGAAGAGAAAACAGAACATTTGTATATTACTGGTGGCCAACAGGAATTCTATCCTAAGTGTGTATAGAGAGAACTGAACACTTATCTGTGCACAAACTGATATGGAAATACTCATAGCAGTATTATTTACAATAGGGATAAATTGGAAATGATACAAATGGGCATGAATCAATGAGTAGATAGGAAAATTGGGGTATAGCCATATAATGAAACAATATTCTGCAGTATTAGAATGTAGGATTGGTATGTGTCGTGGTATGGATGAACCTCAAAAATACTAAGCTAACTGAATAAATTAATTTAAAAAAGCATGTATTATGTGATTTGGCTCATATGCAAAGCTCATGGAGGTAGAGCTACAGAAAGAGAAAGATTAGTGGTTAGGGATAGTGGCAAAAGAGCTGGAGGAAAATGCAAAGATTGCAAGGCATTTCTTTTTTGGGTGGTAAAATGTTATAAATGTTATAAAACTCAACCATGGTATTGGTTGTACAACCCTGTAACTATTCTCCAGACCTGAAGTGTGTGCTTAAATGAATTAGTTACATGGTGTATGGTCAACATCACAAAGAGACACTAACAACAAGTTTTGGAAATCATTATGACTGGATACACCCAGTTGAATGGAAAGGATATGGAAGAGCAAGAAAACCAATTGCACTCTTTGGAGAGGGCAAGAAGAGGGTTCCTGGGAGCATGGACTATTGAGGAGAGTCTTGTAGGTGTGACTCAAGAAAGGAAGTGTGCTCTAAGCAGGGGAAACCACTCGAGCAAAGCCAGGCGGGTACCAGGGAGCCTCACAGTAGTTTGATAAGGCTGCAGCTGGGTGTACAGGGCATGGGGAGAGAGAGTGAGAAGGGGCTTTGAAAGTGAGGGCAGTCTAGGCATAAAGATTTCTAATGTCGCATCACAGGACTAGACTTCATCTTGCCCGTCTCCTCTGGGCTTGATGATCCCAGAGCAAAACTTAGAAGATGCAATCTTTTATTTATATTTAAAATGTATATGTGTGTATACTTGTTTGTATGTATATGACATGCATTGTAGGTGCCCGCAGAGGCTGGAAGAGGGCATCAGATTCCACAGAACTGGAGTTACAGGCAGTTGTATGCTATTCAGTGTGGGTGTTGGTAACTGAACCCCAGTCTTCTAGATGTACAGCAAGTGCTCTTAACCACTGAGCCATCTCTGTGGCCCCTTATTTGGTTTTGAACAGGTGTGACAACTGACCGTGGAGGATTGTGCTGTTTCTAGACCTCATATCTTAGCTCCACATTTTAGGAATTGTGTTACTAGAAGAGTAGTCACAAGGGTCACCGAGCGTGGAGAAGGTCACCCAGGCCTGCACACATGGTGTAACGGGGATGTAAAAGGGTTATAGGCATGGATGGCTAGGATTGAGCAGAATCAGAACCACACCCCTCAACTTACTGCACAGCTGGCCCTCATCTTCTCCATGGGCACAGTCCTGGTGGAAGTCACAGGCTTGTCCGAGCTGGAGGACTGTCCCATTCCAACAAGTGAAGGAACTCTGCAAGGCCATCTTGGAGCCTGGGGATGTTCCTAGAGGGCACATGGACAGAAACATGTTTCTTGTTAGTCTGGGTGGCCTCAGACATCGGCTGGGCTTGTGGGAAGATTGCTCTACTACTTACATCCCATGGACTGACAGAGATGACTGCATCTCCATCTGGCCACACTCAAGGCCAACGGGAAGCACCAAAGCCCCTCACACAAATTCATAATCTACTGAGGATCTCACACTCTATTGATAGGTTGAGGGTTGGTCCATATTCTCTGAGCATCTGGGATCCTAGAAGCCATGATTTTCACATAGCAGAATCTCCTGGTAGAGGCCCTGCTCTACACAGCCCTACCCTCAAGGTAGAATTTGGGTTCCAATAGGTATACCTGATCCAGTATAATCTTGTTAGGCTCTGACATCATATCCTAGCATTGGAGTCACTTACTGAGCAGATTTAGAGAGTATATGTACTTTCTGCTACATCATTGTGGGAGATGAAACTGATACCTCTGGGATTGGCTTTGTTGGCGATGTCCCTTCTCTATCCTTCCACTGCCTCTTCTGTTAAAGGATAGATTTTACCTATATTACTAAGATGCACTTCAGTTCCCAAACCCTTAGAGGAACCACATTTTCAGGGAAGGAAAGGGACAGCTGTCTGTGAACATGCTAGCATTTGTAGGTTTCTGAATTAATAGCAATACATCATGATAACTAGCCAGCCCGTTGCAAGCCTGAGAGATCAAGTGAGGAGATGGAGCAGGCTGACTTGGCATCATCTCCCTCCCAAATGGAGGGAAGGAAAAGTCTGACTTGTGCTTTCTGATGCTTAGCTCTCAGTGTAGGGTGAGCGGCTCTGGTCCCAATGGAGATGAGCTGCAGGGCCTACCTGGGGTGACCCTCACTGATGTGGGAGTCCCCTCTGTGTGTTGCTTGTATTGGTTAATGAATAAAGAAACTGCCTTGGCCTGATAGGGCAGAACTTAAGTAGGTGGAGAAGACAGAACTAAATTCTGGGAGGAAGAAAGCAGAGTCATAGAGACGCCATGGAGCAGCCAGAGACAGACATGCAGAATCTTTCACAGTAAGCCACTGCTGTGTGGCAATACACAGATTAATAGGAATGGGTTAAATTAATATAAGAGTTAGCCTATAAGAAGCTAGAGCTAATGGGCCAAGCAGTTACTTAATTAATACAGTTTCTGTGTGATTATTTTGGGACTAAACTAGCCGGGCAGCCAGGATAAACAAGTGGTCTCATTGCACCAATTGGCGCTCCAATGTGGTTGACTATATCCATGTAAAACCTGAGCCCTTTTCCTATAACTCACATGTGGTTACATTAGCTTCTACTCCTTGCCATGGCAGCTGTGCCTTAATAGGCTTCCCACCCGATCCTGCCATCTCTGTGCCTCTGGTGGCCCTAGTTCCCTCTTCTTTGAGCCTCACATGCAGGTAAATTTCTCCAGTTTTGTCTAAGAAGCTAGATTTAGTTGACTGTGATCTGGGGTCCCCCCAGACAGATAATCTTTAATATCAAAAATTCTATGCTTTTTTTTTATGGACTGGAGTACTCCCCATGGCATGGAAACTAACTTCTCCTCCTCCCTCCCCCATTTTCCTTGGTCACCCCTCCCCCAAACGTAACAAGAGAAGCATGGATTTCAGAATGGGGGGGATTATTATCCAATGACCATAAAAGCCCCAAGGAGCTTGAAGAGGCAGGGAAACAGGTTCTCCAGAGGAAACAGCTCTGCCCAACAGCATGGTTCTAGAAACTTCCCAGGGAAGTCTCCATTTCAGACTACTTTGTACAAGCCCAGTGAAAGTGATTTCAGACCTTGGCCCTCTGGAGCAATGAGAAAATAAATTTGTGTTGTTTGAAGCCATTAAGCTTCTGGTAGTTCATTACAGCAGGGAAGAGAAATTAATACACAGTGAAAACCAGCTCTAGCAGGGATCAGAGCTGAAGCCCAGTGTAGTTTTGGGTGGACATCACAGTGCTTTAAATTGCTTCTGGGATGAGTGCCCGGTAGTTCACAGGTCAGGTCATCTTTCCCCCTCTCTTCCTCACTCAGAGAGAAGGATGCCATCCACCTTTCCCTGTGCCCTGGGACAGCATAGGCTAACGTTTCTTCCAGTGGCTCTTGGGGTCTAAGCACAGCATACAGCATGCATTTTAACAAGCCATAAAGGCTTGCTTGCCCTTCTTCCCACATCCTGCTAGTTCCAAACACACTCAGATAAAAAACCAGGATCAAAAACATCAAAAGCACACCAGAGAGTCAATGCTCTTGTGAAAAAGTAAGGCATTGAGTTCATCTCATACACCTCATATCTCATACACGTCGAGTTTAATCCTGTACACCAATTTTCCATGTATCAATTATGCTTTTAACTTAAATTCCAGGTTTTAAAAAAATTTAAAAAGCCACACCTGTGTGAACATTCATTTTGACAAGCAGCTCAATGATTCGGAGAGGTGGAATGTTTGGTCCAGAACCAAATTTTCTTGGCCTACCACAACCCTGTTTATTGCCTACCCTTGTGTGTGACCTAATGTCTATGTGACTATTAAGTAAGTCCTTTTGGAATAAACAAATCAACCACTATCTCCATTGATCCACATGCTAAGAATGCCATCAGATAACATCTGAGGTCAATAGCAGAGAGATTTTCTCTTTTTGTTGTAAACTACCTACCTGATGTTTCTACTAATGGACTTGAAATCTCTTGATTTATGATTTTCTTTGTTTCATCATTATATAAAAAAAGAAACCACTCCTGTTTTAGCACATGGAAACTAGGGTAACTATATCTGTGTTCCCAGGTCATGGTCACCCTATTTGGCTCCAGAATAAACTCTCTTATTGTTTTGATGTGAGGATCATGTATTTTTAGCATGTTGGCAATGTCTTAGGAGAAGCTAGGAGAGAAATGTTTTCTCAGTGCTGTTCTCAGAGAACTTCCAGTCTCTCTTCCCAATGCCACGAAGCAGAGAGGTCTTTCCTGAGGCTCTGACAGTGGAGGCTAAGCAGGGGTGCTGAGAATTGTGGCCCAGGGATCCAGGGTGGATGGGAACAATACCCATCTGCTCTCTGACCCTGTGGTGAGCAGGATGTGACTGCTTCATTACTGATACTGTATGGAGGGAATGGGGAGACCGGTGACACTGCCTGACCTCCCTACCTTCTTTCAGACAGAGCTCTAAATATGGTTTCTATCATGTTACCAAACTCTGGAAAGTGCTTAGCCCTCAAAACCATGTGTTAATGGTGTTAGGAGGCTGGAAAGTTCACCCTACTATGTTTAGACATTTAGATATGAGGCATTTGAGAAGGGCCTAGATTATGACATTACGGTGGAGCCCCCTGTGATTGGATCCTACTGGCTTCATTTAAAAAGAAAAAGGCAAAGAGACCAGAGAGAAACACATTTATCCACTGGTCATGATACAGTACAGTCGAAGAGGGGCTGGAGCCAGCACGCTGCTGTTCAGATTTCTGGCTGTGAGCTGCATAGAAGATGGGTGCTTAGAATGAGGAGAAAGGCTCTTCATGTGCTTGGGACTTCATTTCCAAAGCATTTTCCATTTTTTAAAAATCATGGTAGATGCTTAATCAGAGGACAGATTGCTCTCACTCTAGCCTGCCACAGCCAACACCAGAATACTGAAGGACATTTGAAAGCCTCTGTCCACTTACGGGGCATCTAAAGCTACTCAGTGTTTTATGCGTATTATGCATCTTTAAGGGAGCATGAGCGTTTCTCACATCAGACGTCTTATTGCTTCTCTCACCTTTTGTTTATTTAAAATACAAGACCTGTTGTCTAACATTGAAAGCAAGGTAAAAGCAAACGAGAAGAGCATCCACGGAATGCCTCCACCCAGAGGTGCTCTCTCTCCCATTTGTAAGACATCTTGGCTAATTTATCTTGAGTTCTTTCTGTCTGTGATTTAGAAAGTGCTCATAGTCCTGTCACACGCATACAGGTCTTAAAATAATGATGATGCCTTCCCAAACTTTTCCAAGCTTTAAACATTTCCCCTACGAATTCTTTTTAATAGCTACAACCCAGTGTGATTCTAGCCATCACTTATTTAAATATTATTCAACGATTGGGCTGCTAGTCTGTTTATAATAACACTTTGAAGAATATCTTTGTGCGTAAACCTTTGCCTGCGTTTCCGATTATTTTCATAGGATAGATTCCCAGAAGTGGAATTACTGAATCAAAAGGTATAAACATTTTAAAAGCTCTTGATACACATTGCCAAATTGCTTTCTAGACGTGAATCCAATTTACACTCTTCACCAGCTGCGTTCAAACATGCAAGTCCTTCATTCCACATCCTGGTCCTCCCCGAGTATTACCAGAAGTTTTATTTTAAACCAAAAGCTTGTTTATTTGGAGTTTTTCTGAGAAGGAGGTTTTCATGTGTTCTCAGCTTTTAAATTCTTTTTATTCTTTTCAGGGCTGGATATCAAATTCATGGTGTCAGACATGTTAGGCAAGGACTCAACCCCACTTATTTGCTCATCAAAGATTAGGGCCTGAATGCATTTTTTTAAACATGTAGTGTGTATTTTCATAGTGCGTTTTGATGTACGGGTATCTAGAGCTGCCGTGTAATGAGAATGTGTCTATACCGCCTTCATGATACCCTGGTGTAGGAGGTCCTTCTGTTTGTGTGTTGCTTTCATTGGTTAATAAATAAAGAAACTGCCTTGGCCTAGTTGATAGGGCAGAACTTAGGTGGAGAAGACAGAACTGAATACTGGGAGGAAGAGAGGCAGAGTAGGAGAGGAAGGCCATGGAGCTGCCAGAGACAGACATGCTGAATCTTTCCCGGTAAGCCACTGCCATGTGGTGATATACAGATTAATAGAAATGGGTTAAATTAATATAAGAGTTAGCAATAAGAAGTTAGAGCAGTGTTTTAATTAATATAGTTTCTGTGTGATTATTTCGGGTGTAAGCTAGCCAGGCAGCAGGGACACACAAGTGGCTCCTTCCCTTGCAACAATTCTCCCTCCTTCCTCACCCCTCCTCTTTTTCCTCTTCCCCTCCATTCCTTCTACCCTCTTTCTCTGATGCTTGGAGAACTTGTTTTCTGTGGGATTGATAGCCACATGTGGGTCACCCTTCATTGTTTTGGGGTTGACCTGTCTTTGGGGATATCTTTTACCAGCCCTTACCTCTCAATGGCTGGGTACTTGACTTTTTGCCTCACCCATTTTCATGGATTCCCCCTTTCTTTCCAATGAATATTTCTTTTGCTTGGGCTTCTGCATGCATTGCTTCTTGCATGTAGCATAGTGCAGGTCCTATCTTATAGTATTATTAGCTGTTTGTCTTTTCCAGCAAGCCGTTACCAACTTGAAGGGAGGTACAGAGTCTAAAGCATCTGCAACAGTGCCTGGTAATACAGACCTCTCCACCCTCACAATGACTGGGAACTGAACTGGTCCTGTGTATCAGTGGGGGAAGGTGTTACTAAATTTGTTTTACTGTTGTGAATACAAAGTCCCAGAGTTGGTCACCAGTTTGCTAAGGGATTGGCGGAAACCTTTGCCTTTCTACATTGCATTCTGTCTCTTTTGTGCTGTGTCTGTCTAAGAGGTCATCCAAGTGATGGATGTGCCCAATGCTGATAGCGGGCATAGAAGTGCAGGAAGTCAGCATGCTTGACAAAGAGGGGTGCAAGAGTGGAGGAGAGTGCTGTTTTCACTCTCTGGATGCCTGGAATTTGTGGGTTTTTATTCCTGGAACCTTGTTCAGGGTTCAGGCTCAGCAGTAACTCAAAGAACTGGCTCTTTTTTTAAATCTCCATTTACTCTGGTACCTCTCTTCCTCTCCTGGAGATGCCCAGGCTCCTTGTTGAGTCTCCTCTGGATGGAGTAAGCTTTATGTTTACCAGAGACTTGATTAGATGGACTCCTGGCACTCTGATCTCTACTACCAGCTCAAACTCAGAACTAATGAGGCGCAACAAAAAAACAAGTGCTCTGTCCCCTCAAGTTCTTTTTTTATAGGGTCCATAAATCCCTAGGAGGAAAATATCCTTGGTGAATGGTTTTGAACAAGAGCCCACAAACCCTAAACAGCATCTTCTCTGTGGTTGTACAAGCAAATTGTTCTCCCTTGAGGAGCAGGCTGCCCTGAAACTCTGGGTGGTTGTAGCCTGTCTCTAGAGAGATGGGGAAGGGGAAGGGCTTGGGCATGAGAAAGTGGCCTATTCTCTACAGGTATATCATGGGGGTTGGTAATTTCCAAGTATCATTCCAACACCCCAGGCTCCCCAGATCACTTGTGGGAGGGCTGGCGCTCAGGGATTGTTCATTAATAATGGTCTTCACTATGGAAATTTCCTTATTAGCCCTTGAAACAGCACTTCCTCCCAGACCAACAATGTGAGTCAGTGAATGTATTAAATCCCTGTCACTCTTGGGTTTGTGTAGCATTTTAATATCTGCAATGTGCTTCCTTGAGCCTTCTTTGTCTGAAGCTCATAAAAAACTAGTCAGTTATTATTCCCACTTGATTAATCAGAAGACCTGGGGATTTAAGAGCCCAAGTGATGCTTGTTGCTTTTTAAACAGTAGAATGTGTGACCAGTTGCTTACTGGGGTGTTTTGCCTGAGATTTGCAGCTAGTAAACCAAAGACAAAGGCGCAGAACTTGGCCAGATGGTCCTCCAGTAACATCTTGTCCCATGACTCATGACAGATCATCTGCTAGAAGCAATGCCCTGAGGTCCACGAGAGTCACTTGGCAGGCAAGTGAGAAAAAGTGTTGGTGTTCGTGTGTCACCAGGGCCATTACCATCACCATCTTTGGACGAGATGTCCTTGGCACTGGTGGTGTTCTTAGACCCCTGGGTGTTTCTGGGGGCACACAGTTGAGTGGTATGACCTTGGAGGACTGGGGGAATCTGAAAGTCAGTTTCTGTGGCTCTTGGATGGTTCATTTGTCTCTGCTTTTCCACCATCCTCTGGCACAACTGGAGTGTTGACCTCAAATCTTATCTCAGTCTCTTTCTGTCCCTGATCTCCTGATTGGGTTCTAAGCAATGGTGCTGATGGCTACATGTTGATGAGATGGATTTGCTATCATTAGTGCCAACGTGATTAATGTCCACCATTGTGGATGGCTCTCCCGTGAAGCCTTCTGCTAAGCTGCTCTCACCCAGCAACCTCACACTGGCATTTCCTGTCCCAGTCATCCGTCATTTGCGTCTTGGAACATCTCTTCTGAAACAGCATGGCACATTTGTTTGTCTATTTATCTTCTCAGCGAACGCTGCAGAAATTAGTTTAGATTTGCATCAGTAACACGTGTGGTCCAGGTCAAGTTCTGTGAATCGCTGTTCTACACCGTGGGTGACTTATTGAGTTCACTCGCTGGCAATGAACCCCTTCCCGGCTGCCTTTGAAACACACACATACTCCCCCTCCTTCATTTGTGTCTTAGAGACTAGATGCTATGAAACCTACACAACTCAAACTGAGATTTCTTTCTTAAACGAATGTCAAATTTTAGGGTACTTAATTAATTTTTAATTAAGGGGATTTATGTGGCATTTCAAAAAGGCACATTTGTCTCAGTTTTCTGGCCATCTCCTACCTGCTCACTCTTGCCTAACTGATGGCCTTCATTACAAGGGTGGGGACTGAGAGCCGCTTGGGTGAGAAGGGGTTCTTGCTCTTAACTCAAATTGGAGATGATGTGCGGAAGAATCTTTCATATAGAGGATTTGCGGATAGACCTAGGCTAGAGTTGGAGTCGAGGGCTGGACTTGGCTCCCACCTGCCTGCTAGGAACTAAATATTTCCCAGGGACAGGAGAGCCAGGTGCTTCAGGCTAAACAAGCCAAGAGACATGAAAATGAATGGTGACATGATGGGGACGGCGTCAAACAGCGTGTTCAGGCAGCAGCCACCGCTTCCGTGTCGACCTTAATGGGGGTGTTGGAAAGCTTGTGAACTGTGTAAATTAAGGCTGGCAGAAACCAGTCCTTCTGAAGGCTTTGGGCCTCATAAACTGTAGTGTGGAAAACCTCGTTAAAGGCCTGGCATCTTGGTTGCTACACCAAAGGAGAGGCCCAGGTCCAGGTGGCTGCCTGTGGGCTGGGAAGCACTGTCCTACAGAGTAGAACTAGATGGAAGCCTCACCTCGCCTCTAGGTCTCTGAGACCACAGAGAAGTCCTTTTGATCTTGGCTATAGCTTTCTAGATCCAGCATTCTCTAAAGCCAGGCATCCCCGTGGGCTAGGGCTATTGTTCCTGCAAACCTTAGAATCACACAGTGATGGAGTGGCTTTTGGGGCTCACTGAAGGCAGTCAGAAGAAGGATGTCTAGAAGAGGCCATAGACTAGCATGTTCCATAAGCCTTTGGGGTAATAACTAGGTGCACCCAGATCAGAGGCCCTCTCACATTGGATTAACGACCCCTCTAGGTTCTCCTCTCCTCGGGGCAATCCGAAGCCCTGACTGCCACTCCCTGACCCATGTTCTCACTGTGTTGAGTTTCTTCATGTCCAGGCGTTCCTTTAGAACTCAGACTACATTTCTCTAAAGACTCTGTCAGGCCCAAGCCCTAATTCTGTTCAGTTTGTGTTGGTAAGGTCCCTTAAGGTATAGAGAAAATGATTCCAGGTTCCAGTCCTCTTCTTGTAGTTAATGGGGTGAATACCGGCTCAACTCATGGGTTTATCTCAGGAGTGCAGTCTAATGGACATGTTTCTGTGAAGGTCATATGTCTATAGAACAATAAATAAAACAATGAGGGTTCTTATTCTGAGATAACTATAGAGGCACGGAGGTTAAAGAATTTGTCATGAAGTATGGGCAGGGAGACTCAGCTAGAGGTTGGTTGGGCAGGACCAGTTCTTAGGGACCCAAAGAAGCTTTGATTATCCTTCACATCACATGGTAGAGTTGAGGCTCCATAGAACCGGGTCCTTAGAGCAAAAAATAATGATGGGAACAAGCCAAGGTAATTTCTAGTACAAATAATAGTTATGAAACAAATCACACTTGTAATGATGAATTTTTCAGCTCTGTTTGCCTCTGGAGTCAGATTTAGCTTTCTGCACCCAGCTCCTTCAAGGCCTAATCTCACTACAATCTCTGCTGCATGCACCCTGAACTCCATGTTCCACTTTCCCATGGCTCTTTGAATCTGATTAGGCATCAAGAGTAGCAGCTTCTTATAGTGATTGTGCACCTTGTCTTGGCGGTCTAGAATTGCTCAGTTTGAACAATCCCTTTCACCTCAGATGCCACTTCGTCCATCCCCTCACTTGTTCTTTGCCCTGAAGGAAGGCATGTGTCTCATTCTAGGCAGGAGGGTTTGGCTTACTCATGCTACCTCCTGGAGAGTGCCTGGCATGTCATAAGTGCTAATGATTTGATGCCAAGGAAGGGCAAACTAGTTCTCTAAGTTCAAGCAGAAAAATGCCATCAGAAGAGACTCCTTGAGTCTTGTTGAGAATTTCTCATCCCTTTGAGTTATACCAAAGGAAAAGTTCTGCCCTTGTTCTTCTCCCTCATTGCCATCCAGTTCAATGCTTGGTTTACTAGAGGGATGTTTTTATAATTTTTCCTTAAGCATGGAACTGGCTGAGAGCAGTGAACAGAGAGTGACTTAGAGGCCTAGTTTGATACAGTGGGCACAGGGACATGGGACCCAGTACTGAACCATGAGTGAGGACCAGCCAAGGAAAAAGACTGTAGAGGAGCCAGGGTGGGAAGGATGTCATGATCTAGAAACAGAGCAAATGCCATTATGACCCAGAATGGTCACAAAGGTCACCTGGGCTGTCCGTAGGAGAAGGGACAGGCGTAGTCACTCAGGAACCTGAAAACTGGGGTTAGAGGTGTGGACTTTTGTAAACAGCAGACTTCAAAATCAAGAACCCTGGGAAGTCTTTTTTTTTAATGTAATCATTTTTTAGTTGTGTGTGTCTGCTTGTCTGTATGTGCACCATGTGCATGCAGACTTGTAGAAGCCAGAGGGGGCGTTGGATCCCCTGGAACCAGAGATGTCGGGTTTGGGAAGCAGACCTGTGTCCTCTGCAAGTGAAGCAAGTGTTCTTAACTGCTGAGCCATCTCTCCAGACCAGCTGGTAAGTCTTAATGAAGTTCATCCCGAGTGATGTGGAGAGATTGAGCTGTGGGAACGGAAGTGTGCAAAGCCAGCTGGCTAGCTGCCTCTGTGACTGCCCACACAAGTCACGAAGATGGCTGGGGGGAGGCTGAGGATCAGAGAGCTGAAGAGACGTGAGTAGCTGTGAGTGACATGCTGGAGGTGCCCCTGGCAGGATGGGTGGCTTGGAGGTGAGGATGAGAGAGATGGCGACACAAGAGAGATGGCGTTAGGATGAAAACAGTGATGCTGGTTAACATGGGAAGACCCCGAGGCCTTGTTTCAAATTCCTCCTCCCTGTGACTTTCCTAAGAACCAAACAGCTTCCTGAAGGCCATCAGAAGAAGGCAGAGTCCGCTTCATTTTCACGGTCGAGCTCTCTGAAGAAATTAAAAATGTCTTATTCCTTTGCAGCCTCTGATAGTCCCTTCATTTTGTTACATGGTCTTTTTTTCCTAAGGTTTCCCTATTTGACATTTATCTTCATTGCTTTTTCTGAAAAGACCCACCAATAATTTTATTTTTAATATTATAAATGACCTCTGTGAACACTTTACCATTAATCTCCCTGAAACGTGGTGATATTTAAAGATTCTACACCACAGCTCCCCATAACAACATGTCATTTTCTTCTCTTGTTTGTTCAGTAAACAGTGAACAATTCCAGTTGTACTTTGGAGAAGTAATACTAATCACAAATAAATTATAGTTACAAGTGAGATGACCGCAGGGATTGGGCTTCAGACTGTGTGGTGGAGAAGCCTGCTTGGGATGGGAGAGGGATCATTCAGACTGGAGGAATAAAGACAGTACCACCTGGTTGTGCGTAATGGCCCCTGGGCAGCCCCAGTTAGGAAATGGATGGACTCAGCCCTCTTGAAGCTAGAAGGAAGGTCATCATGCCTCCACTGGCTCCATCTATGTCAGCCACGGTACAAGGGATGGCTGCTGGCTGAAAGGACAGGAAAGCTATAGGATGTAGATGCAGATTCCAGTCATGCTAACAGTAGCCACACCCTCACCAAGTACCGAGTGTACATAATGTTCTAGATCCATATAGAAAGTGCCCTCTCTATTTCTGTCTATCTATATCTTCCATATCTATACCTATCTAATTTTATTTAGTCCTTATAGAAAATATATGAAATATTTACCTTCTGTCTTTTTATTTTTATTAATTTTTTGACAAGGTCTTATTTTAAAGCCCACAATCCCACCTCCCCCAACTCTAGAGATCTAGGATTACAGGTGTACTCTACTGTACCTGGTTATTATCTACTTTTACTGAAGTGACAATTGGGATACAAAGAAGGATTCATGAGGTCATTTTCAGGGTCATGACAAATGGGCAACACTAGAATTTTATGTCTGCCTCACTGGGAAGCCCATGTTCTTAACCAGCTTTCTTGAAGAACCAGAGTAGGAGAGGTCATTGGAGAAGGCGCAGGAAAAAACAGAGTGGGCTGTGGACTTCAAGCCAGTAGATGGTCACAGGGCATATGCATGAGAGGCTATGAAAACCCTCAACATGGCAATCGTTGTAACCCCAGGGCTTGGGAGTCAGAGGCAGGGGGACCATGAGTTTGAGGCAGCTTGAGCTACCTAACAAGACAGTCTCAAAGCAACCAGTCACAACAAAACAACAATAACAAAGCAACAACAAACACACACACAAACAAACACCCCCAAATGATTAAAAAGCTAACCAGACCAGAGACAAAAGAGAAACCCAGGCAAGCAAGGTATGGCTTTAGGGAACCATTGAAAGTGGAAGGCTAGAGTGTGTAGCTATGGGATTCTAGAACAGTCTTCTGGTCTCTTAAAAGGCCAACGAGAATGTTTTAGAGAAATGATAGCTACTAAAATAAAACCCAGGCATAGTGAATAAAAGAGGGACCGGAATATCAGATTTCAGCGATTGTTGGTTCCTCCCCCCACAGCCCCCAGTCACACAAAAATTTTATCCCTATCAGAGGTTGTTGGGGGACGGGATATACTAGTTTCTTTTCTTGTCATTGTGACCAAACACCTATCAGCCTCAGGGAGGAGGCACTGATTTTGGCAGATAGATTCTGAGGGTACAATCCGTCACAGAGGGAAAGCACACAAGCTGGGGGCAATGTGTGGAGCACTGTGAGCCCAAGGCAATGGTTCTTCATACTGTATGGGTCAGGGATCAGGGAACTCAGGCATAACTAGAGATGGAGAGAGCCTTCAAGGGCTGCCTGACTCAGCCTCCTCGGCTAGCTAGGCTGCATGTTCCGTAATTTCCCCAAGGGGCTGCCAGCCAAGTGCCAAAGCCTGAGTCTGTGGGGAAACATTCCAGAACAAACAGTAACAGGTCAAATGAGATGATAAGAACAAGTGCTTTTTTGAACCACCTTGTGGTAGTGAAAGACTATATTTTATTTTAGCACAAGCCACCTGATAGCCATACAACAAATTCACCGAGGCCAGAGATCTTCGCTCCTTCATCTCTTTATCTTACTGACCTGCTACCTTCCAGAAAAGCTTTCCCTGGGATTTTTAACTCAAATTTCCCTATCCCAAATTAGACTCACTTCTCACTCCTCTCTATGTTGTTCCTCCTTGCTGCTGGCTTCAGGCAATATTCAATATTCATTTTCTTTATCGGTTTGGTTGGGTCTCTCTTGCCAGCCAGCATGCAAGGGATGGGGAGAGTCCTTACTGGATTTTCGGTATGGAATACCCAGAGCCTAGAATACTGTCTGATATACTGTGGGGGTGTGACCGATGTTCGTTGAAAGCGTAAGTGGACACCGCTGTTTAAGAAATACTTTGTACAATATGCTCAGAATGGATTTGTGCTTCGTTCACAATTTAGAGCAGACAGTTCGGGGAAAGGTGTTTTGCTGATAAAGACATCAACAGAACCCCAATACCCATGCCTACGTGTGGGAAAGCTGGGATTTGTCTATACGGAAAGCAAATCAAGCAGAGGCGCCTTGCGATGTTAGCAACCTTTGAAAAGACCGTACTTGGAACTATTAACTTCCCGCAGGAAGACAGCTGCACTCTTATACCTTTGTAGATCTGGGGGACTGATAAAGCTGCAGCAGGCAAGCTGTTGTGTGCTGTGTCACACACAGAGAGCAGAGCAGATGACTAATTTATGGTGAAGCATCAAGAGTCTGGGAGACAGCCAGAAAGAGCTCCTTCTAGAAGTGAAACAAGCTGGTGGTCCCAGTCTAGCAGTGGGGAGCAGATAGGTCATCCTTCCAACCAGTGCCACAAGGACAGGCAGGAGAAGAACTCCGGGGTTATTTAGTTTGATTTGTACAGCCCAGAGTGTGGGAAAGGGGCTGAGCCTCCTGTGAAAACACAAGGTTGTCTGCATCGGTAAGAAGTCCAGAATTTCCTGGCATGGCTCAGTCTTTAGTTGTTTTATAAGATTCACAGGTTAGAGTTGAACCCTAGAAGTACAAAACAGGGAGAAACGTTATGACGAAGAAGAGGGATGATGGACAGGGACTGGGGGGAGATAATGATGATGGTAGTGACAAAGAAATAGTTCATGAGCGCCTACTCTGCCTTGGTCACTTATTCTTATATCGCCTTTCACTTGATTCCTTGAGGGACATGGAAGAAACAGACAAGAAGATCATCGATGTAGGATGGTAACTGTCAAAGTAATGGAAAATGGCTCGTGTTAGTGAACGAATGGAACCTATCTGCATTATTGATAGGATTGTAAAATCCAAGTGCCGTGGAAAACAGTACAGAGAGTCCTCTAACAAAACTCAAAGCCAGAATTACTTCCTGACCCTACCTGTAGCAGACAGACACCTCCCTGGACGCCCTGCAGCACACACCGCATCTTGTGGGTGACAGTGGGCCCAGCCTTCTGAGAAAGCTGCATCTACGCTGCTTTGTCCCTTGTGGCTCTTTGTCATTTCACTTGGGACACCAGAGGGGAGCCAGCAGGTGCCAGGGAGGGCTGGCTCAGATCACAGGTGTTATGCGATTTTTATGAGGGAGGCAGAGCCTCCCTCAGCCATTGCCCAGTGCCACCTGAAGCAGCCTCCCTGCCTTTGGTAGGATCTCAGGTCAAGGATCAGTTCTACTCGGGTTGATGACCAGTTAGTTCTACCAGGGAATCATCCAAGATATTTCCAAGGCATGATCTACTATCCTGGAATGTCTTAGGCCAAAAGTAGATTGCTCTGGGCTGGGGATGTAGTGCAGCAGGTACAGTGCTTGCTCAGGATGAACAGAGTCTGAGGTTAGATCCCCAGTACTGGATCAGCGAGGTGTGGTACCTCATGCCTATAGTCTTAGCTCTCAGGAGCCACAGGCAGGAGGACCAGGATTTAAAGGTTGTGGCCAGATATATAGTGAGTTTGAGGCTAGCCTGGGCTAAATCAAACCATTTATTTAAAAACTGAGCAGATGCTTGGGCACAGGGCTGGACTCGGGACATCTTAGAGCCAAGCATCCTATTCCTTGCCTAGGTCATGTTGAAGCCCAAGCCACCTGATGATGGTAGGGATGGGAGGGCAGGCTGGTTGGGTAGTGAACTAGTTCAGGGCAAAGTCTGGGACTGGAGACCTCTGTGAACTGTCATATGGAAAGGAATTGGATATGAAAGTCACCTGTCAGAATAACCAGGGAAGTCAGGGGACGTGGGCATCACTGTACCCTTACAGCGAGGATGGCTCCTTCAGATGTTGTAAATTTCTTTGGTCACGCTGACAGGGCTACTTCTCTTCAATGATAACATGGAATCTCAAGCTTTCAGAGGTAGTAACTTAATTATTCCTGCATTTCATAAAAGATTTGAGGAGCTGAGTGCAGTGGCATATACCTACAGTCCAGTCACTTGGAAGGCTAAAGTGGTCGGATCATTGTGAATTTGAGGTTGATCTGAACTACATCGTAAGTTCAAGGCCAGCCTGAGTTGCATAGTGAAACTCTGTCTAAAACCAAAACCCGAAACCACAAAGAGGGAACCCCAAAGGGAAGAAAATCTTCTAAGATCTTGCAGTGACTACTTATAATATAACCCTAGGAATAAGTAAATCAGGGTGAAATAAGAACCATATTTCCTGTCCTAAGATTTCTACATAATAACTAAAATTTCACTGTTTTATGTTTCATGCTTTCTAGTAGCCAGAACAAAAAAGGAAAAATATCAATTAAAAGTTTCAAAGTGCTCCTAGTTAATACTATTTCTAACACTAGACACTGACAGGAAGCATTTTGAGTGTTCACACATGTACAATTGGCAACAGTTCTCCTACCTCTGTAAAATCAGCATAATAACATGTCTAGCCATGCATGTATGTATGACTGCACATATGCATGAATGGGTGCATGTGTGTATGCATGCATGCATGGATGCATGTGTGAAGTATTCCTGCATGCATGTCTGTATATATGTATGCATGTATGTATAGTTCTACAGATGTGATGCAATTTATGATGGGGGTATGTCCTGATAAAGCCACCAGAAATTGAACATGTTTGTGGTGGTTTGAATAAGAACGGCCCCCGTAGGCCCATATATTTGAATACTTAGGCATCAGGGAATGACACTATATGAGAAAGACTAGGAGGTATGGCTTTGTTGGAGAAATTATGTGACAGGAGAGGGGGCTGTGAGGTTTCAAAAGCTCATACTAGGCCCAGTGTTGCTCTCTGCTTGTGGATCAAAATATAGTTTTCAGCTCCTTCTCCAGCGCTACGCCTGCCTGCTGCCATGCTTTCTGCCATGATGATAATGGGCTAAACTTCTGACATTGTAAGCAAGTCCATAATTAAGTGGTCTCTTTTGTAAGAACTGCCTTGGCCACAGTATCTCTTTACAGCAATGGGACAGTGACCATGACAATGTCATAAGTTAACATTGCATTGAATGTACCTAACCTACAGAACAATACAGCTTCTAGCACTGCGCACTCTGGGTACTGGGGATTCGCCATGGTTGGTGTGGCTGAGTGAGAGCTATGGCTTACTGTCAAGCACCATGTACCAGTAGCCCACAGGAAGGACAAAACCCAAAAATTCAAAGGATGGTTCCTATGGAATTCCATCTCATTTCTGCATGTATGTAAGGCTGGAAAATCATGAAGTCGAAGTGTCATAAGCTGGGGACCATCTGTGCTGCTGCTGAGAATGTGAAGCCTCATAGCTTTTCTAGCAGAGGCTGGCGACACATTTGAATGACTTACAAACTTACTCAGACTCTTAGGGGCCAGAGTTCAGCAGCTAGGAAGTGACCTTTGAGCAAACCAAAGTATACAGATGTCTCAACCCAGAATTACTCATCATAGATCAGAGTACCATGGGAATAAAAACAAAGTCTCAAAAAGTCCAATGGCAGTGAGATGCTCACAAGAGCTGGCACATCTGTATCAAACATATGGTTTGATCCACGACCCATTCATGGAAAAATGAAATAAAATCCACAGCACAACAGACCCTAAATGAAAAACCAACATTCCCACATGCAAGACTGTCAGAAAAGCATGCCAAAACCCATTTTTATATACTGAAAAAACCAGAGAGAATGTATTAAATTGTTAAACCCAATGGCTGCTAAGCTAGGGGCTGATGAATGTGTCGAATTTTCCTTCTTATCCTTTCAGGATTTATATGCTCTGTAATGAGAATTACAACTTCTGTAACCTGAAAGAGTGAAGTAGGCTACTCAAAAGGCAGGAGAAACCTGATTTGTCTTCTGCCTCTTTTCTTAGAAGTTTATATTCTAAAGACATCAGGTTCACCCTGTGTTGCTATTTACAAAAGTCTTCAAAGAACTTTTGTGTCTAGTTCCTCACTATTTACCCAGTCGGCAGACAGGACGAGGACTGGATCCATCTTTTGAAAAGTGATAAAGAAAGCCATCATTTGAGTGGAGTCTTCTGGGAACTGACATCCTACTTATACCTCTGACCCGCTCCTGAGAGCATCCTGCAGAATCAAGGTTGGTGTAAGCGAGGTTCACCCAAAGGGTGGACCTCACCTGGGGATGGTTCAATGTGCTGTTGGCGCTTATCTGAGCCAGCACTCATCCCTGAACAAGCACAGTGCGGGGGCGAGTTCTCTAAACCACAGTGTAGATGGGTATGCCTGACAACCACAAATTGCTACTTCATACTACAGTGGATCTCAACATCTGATTCCCATTGACAGCTAAATTAACAAATCAACTAAACACCAGGATGTTTTATGCCCTGACTTATGCCAGAGTTAATGTGTTCCAGACACAATGCAGTGCCGGAGAGTTTCAATTTACGGGCTCGGGGATAAACTGTAAACTGTCCACAACATTCCTTTCCCTGGGTGAACCAGGAAGCAATTCCGGTGCTCGTCTGTCAGAGCTCTGAACTGGGAAGAGACAATAGGATGACTGACCTCCACGGGCGGTCGCAAAGAGCTGGCCACTAGCTTGGCAATATGACTCCTGGCTCTTTGTTCCAATCAGCAGGACCATTTCACCCCTAATTTCTTGCCCTGATGGTCTTCATCTGCTTCCCTGATCTCACTAGTCTTCCTTGAGGAGCAGCACTTCGGGATAATGAAGGCCTTCATTTGCACAGTGCACTCCAGAATCCAGAGGTTCAACAACGTAAATGGTTTCATTTAATCCTGACAACAGCCCAGAAGCTTGGGACTGCCAAGGTCATTTCATAGAGGAGAAAGCCGACTCAAGGTCAGATTCATGATGAAGGGCAGCGTAAACTAGGATCTGTGTCCAAACCGCCAGTCCAATGCTCTTTCTAGAACATTCTAAGGGTGGCGTCTTTGACCCTGTTTAAGATGAGGGACCACACCCACATCCTTAATTTCTTGTAGTCTCTCTGTGCTTAGAATTTATCCCTGGGTGGATGAGATTCAGACCAGCTGTGTAATTCCCAGCCAGTTGTGCCGACCCCTTCTCCCTTTGAATCCTTAAAGTTCTACAGCTCTGTATAAGCTTTCTCTTTGATCTGCTTATTTCCTTAGTGTGATGGATACTCACAAGTCTTCTGCCTTCTGATGGGTTAATACCTCTGGGAAGGAGGAGGACAGTGGGGCTGGTGATGCTCGTAGCAAAGTTACAGGCTCATACACACATACACAGTGTGGGTGCACACACTGTATACACATATACACTGCATGTATACACTCATGCAGGCACGCACACACTCTCCATACTCTGCTCTAAAGTAGTTTTCACTAGACTTGTCATCAGGGACGTGGAGGGCATCCTCTGTAGCTCACTGAGTTTTGAAGAATCCCACCAGAATGTCCGGAATTCTTTGGGTTGAGGTCCCTGGACTCTCAAGTGCAGTGAAAATTAGTGAGATGACACAAATCCTGCTACTTTGCAGAGCATGGGTAATAGTAAGATCCAGACCCCATGGACCACAAGACTTCAGAGTTCTGACTATCCATTCCTTTCACCTCCTTCCGAACCTGTCCCACCAGTCCTGTTACCTCCATGGTAATTCCTGTTTATCCCCCACTACATTCAAGCTCCTATCTGGATTTGATTGATCCCTGTTCACTTTGCCCAGAACTGTGAATCACTCCACATCCTTGCTACCCACAGGGCTGCAGCTTGGTCACAACTGTACGCCTTCATCCATGCTCTACTGATGTCTGTCTGCGGAAGACCCAATTCAAAACGATGGAGTACTCCATGCTGCGTATGACTACAGAGAAAAATGAGAGCCAGCGTGGTCTCTGATTCCGAGGTTCTCAAATCAGGTATATCATGATGCCAAGGGGTGCCAGACAAGACTCAATTCAGCTGCTTGCCTCTAAACATACTGGAACTATCAACTAGCCTGGAGAGCTAGGCACCAAGAGCGGATCTCCTTGCTCAGCAGTGAGGGGTAGGGGCATTTCTAGGAGCATTTTGGGAGACCACCTAAGGCAGCCACTTGGTTTGCCTAGGGTAGGATGTGAGTGGGGAGGCAGTGATGGGGCTGCTGTTCTGAGCTGCTGGGGGCTCAGCCTGAAGCTGAAACCATGCACACTGTACTTAGAGGGAAGAGTGGAGATTTAGGTCCAAACGTGGGGCCTTCAAACAACCCATTCTTTTACTGCTTATTGATTTTGAGAACTCGATTCGTGGTTCCCTCTCCTTTTAAGATGCATGGGCTACTTGACCAGAGAGGTAGGAGGATGGGGAGGCAATAGGCAAGGGACTTTAATCTGTGTAACTTCTCAAGATTCCAGCCTGGAACCAATGACTGCTCAGCCAGTGCGTTGCCACAGGGCTACCTTTCCACCTCTGCCTCCTGTGAGCCCCGGTTACCCTTTGCTCTTGCATCTGGGTTTCCACACTTCAACACACATCAAAGTCACACTTATGAAACACCCACAGTTTCTAACCCAGTGGATTTGGGGCCAAGTCTGATCATTTGCGTTCCTAACTATACATGTGCTGGCTCGGCAGGCCTTGCCCCTTGAGGACTTCACTGCGTCGATTTTGCTCTAACGGATGGCCTCTGAGGGCTGTCGTGTCTCCTTGTGGCCTTTGCCTTGAGCCTGAAGTGGGTTGATGAACTGATTGCCAAGGATAAAGGAAAGTGTGGGGGTGACGGAGCCCCTTCCCTCTTCAGAGGAGACATGGTCTGTGTGCCAGGCTGGGTGGGCGTTAGACTAAGAGTTACATGATTCTGATCCCATGCCAGTGAGTCCAAGTGTTTCCATTTCTCAGAAGCTGACTTGGCACACTCTACCCCACCAGATGGTCCCCCAGGGTGGTCCATCTGGGTCTGCTTATGAAAATGAATGAACTGTGTCTGTAAAATGCTGGCATCTCTCTAGAGAGGGCATCTTCCCACAATTACTGTAATAATAAACGCACTCTGCTCATATGCTGTGCTCTGCGTCCTCCTGGCACCCATGGACCTTAGCTCATGGTGGCTCTTCCCCAAATTGGACAAGCAGGTCAGTTGAAAGCAAGGTTACAAGGTGGCCATATGTCAATAATACAGTTTCTATTTTAAAAGTGGAAGCTTGGGGACAACAGTTTACAAAGTCGTCTGGGCCATCTCAGTTACCCGACAAGTCACATAACCATGACAGGACAGTGGCATTTTGTAGGACAGTCACAGCACTGAAGGCGTCTATGGTACTCGTTGTAACTTCTGAAGTACTCTGACACACAGGAAATTCCCCATCTGCAATAGTTCTGTAGAACTGTAACTAGCAATCCAGTGAGAGTGTGGGTTTTTGTCCTGACCATGTAGACGGAAGGAGGCAGAACCTGAGGCCCCCCCTTCTATTGTTTACAATTTCCTCTGTCAGGATAGACCGTAATTCAGTGCTTTCATACAAGCAAAGTTTCCCCATGAAAGGGACAAGAATGCAACCAGGACTTCTCAGTGGCACAGAACACAGGCCTTCCTGAACCCAACTCTGGGCTCTATAGCAGTATCTGGCAGGTGGCTTATTTATTTATTTTATTTATAGCCTCAGTTACTCACATGTATAATGGACTAATAAGAGACCCTTATTCAGCGGTCCTTCAGGAGAGCCAATGGACCTGTGTCTGTCAAGCTCTTTGTGCCTGACAGAGAGAGGTTTTCTGCACAGTGACTGTTTCACAGCCACTGGTGAAATGGGCCACAGGGCTGCCATCTCCACAGCATGGATGGACAGCAGAGCCAGCCTTTCTTCTAGGGGCCTGGCTGGGCTCTAATTACCAAGAAGCAGTGGTG
Source organism: Ondatra zibethicus (assembly GCA_004026605.1). Lineage (NCBI taxonomy): Eukaryota > Metazoa > Chordata > Mammalia > Rodentia > Cricetidae > Ondatra > Ondatra zibethicus. The sequence continues at coordinate 148,128 of PVIU01001047.1, read as the reverse complement.
TTCTTGGCCCGCCAGGCCGCTTTCCTCTTTGCTCTTGACCACGCTCTGGCTTAAGTTCTTGACAATGGGCCTCAGCCTGGGTTTTGGCCTCTGTTTGTGGCCTCATCCAGAGAATGTTGTTTCAAACTTCTTGTTTGGGATTGATGTTGTCTAGGTTGAGCTTCATGGGGCCACATGGGCTTAATAGTCCATTACAACTCACAGTGGGGACATCGGAGTGTATTATACTAAGGCAATTGGCACAGCATCTTTCAGGGTAGGGGGCAGTGGTAGAGGGGAGGAGTTTGTTTAGACACAAATCAACTTCACATCCAGGAAGCAGAACTATTCTGTACCTTGGCTGTTTCAAATTCTCAGTACAAAAAAAAAAAAAAAAAAAAAAAAAAACCAAAACAACAACAACAACAAAAAAAAACAAAAAACAAACAAACAAAAACCTAAATCCACCACAATGAAGGGCAGCCTTGTCCTTGGCAGGTGACCTGTTTCATTATCATCTCAGCTCTTGGGAAGCATCTGGTGTGTAGAAGACAGGGGCAGTTGCCTGAGAGGATGCATATCATCACGGAGATGTCTAAGACACTTGTTTCCATGTTCAGCAAAAAGGATGAGCTATACCAAGAGAATGCTGTGTGGAGTACTCATTGTGACATACATGAAGGCTCCAAGCTGCCTAAGGAGAATGAACATCAGTAGGCTCCCTGCCAATATGGTCACAAAGAAGCATGGGGACCCCTGGCTGGGATGTTTGGTGAGATGAGCTAGGAGCATAGACTAGAGGGGGTTGTGTAGAGCCCTGGGAGAGCAATCCATAAGAATACTCCTAGTTTTCATGGCTGATGATCTGATCTTCAGGCAAAGGCTTGGGCAACTGGCTTGGTGTTTCTGTGTCTTATTTGGTCTTCTCTGGGAACTGGGCATAAGTGGTCCTCATTCTGACAGTTCTGTTGTGTTGTTGAGATCAGGCCTATCCTCCTATGTAACACCAGGGAGTTCCAGGTGCGGTCTACAAGACCTGGGTGATGCTGATGAAAGAGAAGTCATACAGGAAAGCTCCCTATGAGCATGAAGGGACTGTGCAAGTGTGCGTGGCTACCCTGCATAGTGCTGCGCAGCAGAGGAGAATGGCCTTAGGGCAGCAGGCTGCTGTAGCCAGAGAGAGTCTAGTGGTCCCCTGGTGGCTTGAAGGGACCATTGCTTCTGGTTAGGAGATGGGCAGATGTGGAGACCCTGGGAAGTAGCTCTGTTCACAGAACTTAATGTCTGAGTCAGCTGGTCCTACAGAGGGGGCTGCTTGTGGCTCTGGTCTCGATGGCCTTTGCTTACCGATCAGGAACTCTTCCAGCTTCTTCACGGTACTGTGCTTCTGGACATCATCCCTGGTCACTGTTCCAGAATAAAGTACCAAGAATCCAGGAGTGGCTGCTCATATTCCACCTGCCCAGTGCCAGCCCGAGTGCAGGTCACTTGGGCACTGTCCTCCTGTCTCTGAGTAAATGCTGTTATTGTTTACAGAAAGACAAACCTAGAAAGGCTTCTTCACACTTGAGTTGAAGTGACATTGCTGTGTTGGTCTATCCTGAGGCAAAGCACTGCCTCTGGCACTGTTTCTGGGGCTCCCCGAAGATGTGACTTTGCGGCAGGAAGAACTGGAAGTCCATGGAGTCTGTCTTTCTCTTGGAAATCATCTCACTCCTGCGAAAAACTAAAGCTTCTAAGAAGGCTTGCCCTGGAGCTATTTGATCAACAAACAGACAGATCCCCCAAACACCCCAGTAGTTTCTATACATATTTAAACACGATGTGTTTTTCATCCCAACAGTATTGGGAAATACTGAGTTACATCATACTCATTCTTCCCTCGGAACACATGGAATGGTTAAAGACAGATAAAAAAAAATCACTTTCTCCTTGGGGCTCCTATATTTTGGGGGATCTAAGAGCTATGACACTCAAGGAGAGCTGCATGGGAACTTAGAGGAGAGACCCACTCTCACTGTCAGTGAACAAGTCAGCTGGGATCACTTCCCAATGGCAGAGACAATGCCAGCACCCCGGTCACAGCACCTGCAAGCGGCTCTAGGTTTTGCTGCCTCTCCAGGGGCACCTGTGCAGCAGGTCTTCCCTGCTTCTCCTACCACTAACAGAGTCACAGACAGCCCAACCCTAGGCTGGCCCCAACCTGGGCCTGGGGTAGCCCAGCCTGAGGGGCTAACGAAAACAATCAGATTCTCAACAGGAGAAATCTGATCAAATCCAGGGAAAGATGTGATTTACTGTGGCAGTTGCACTGAGAAGTCACTCAGGCTGGGGAAGTTCAGGGGGTGGATGTATTTTGGACAGTTCAGTGGGGTTTGGCTTGGGATAGGGAGGCAGCTGCTTACACCGAAGGCAGAGGGTTCTAGCTGGATAAACGGCCAAAGAAAAGAGTGCCACTTCATTGGGGGATGAGGTAAACGAAGAGCAGAATGTGGGCTTGAGGAGGCAAGATTTTCTGTTCTGTCTTCGAATTCAAGAATTAACCCAGAGGAAGGCTGCTGCCCTGTCGGCATTCTGCCCTCTTTGGCTGGCTGTCCTGAACGCACGAAGTGTGGTGTTACAGACAAGCTACAGGGTCTGCTAGAGTCAGACATCTCGGTTCTGGTCCTGGGTGTGCCCCTTCCTGTGGGTTCTGCACCCTCACCCTTGCCACGCAACCGGAGAAGTAATGACCGCAGGGAAGACCAAGCAAGACATCAGACCAAGCCCTTTTTAAGTGAAACAGTTCATTACTGTTATTAGTCATAAAAATAAAGAGGGGAGATGGAAATGCACTTAAAATCTGGGAGAGGGGGTCAGGTGTGCTTGGGGACACTAAATGAGTCAGTGTCTAGCTGATGAGGACCAGGTAGCCACGAAGGACATGTGCTGTGGGCACTCTCCTACACCATACCCACAACACCACTTGCCTATGTTAATGCCAAATACCCCCAAAACAAAGCATAGAGGACAGAATCTCATAGTCCCGGAGACCTTTAAAGATCCAGCAGCCAATTTCCTCACTCTGTAGATAGGAAAACTAAGGTTCAGAGAAATGATGGGATGTTGATTCATCGATAGCCAGGAAATCAGATCCCTCTACATAAAGTGATGGACCCGGGACTCCTCAGCTCTGATGGGAAAGGGGGGTGAGCCCTGGGGATAGTTGGGAGTAGGAGGCTGTGGAAGAAGTAGCAAGAGTCCAATAGCACATGGGAGAAAGGAGGTGTCTGACAAGGGGGCCAAGAAAGCAGAGACCAGGGCATGAGGCCGTTGGTAGGAACCTTATTCACCATCACAGTTGGCTCAGGGTTATCCCTGGCTCCATCTTCACCAGAGGTACTCTGTACTTTGTGCACACTGCCTCTGATACCATCAGAACCAAAGACAAAAGAGAGTTTATCTGACCATGTCTTCGTTTTGCTGTCAAGACATCTGAGGTCCAGCGACAACAAGAGATTCTCACGGTTGACTCGGGCCTAGGTCAATGTTGTCAGGGTTTTTACCTCACTACCCCCATCCCTCTGTCCCTAACTCTTTCACCAAGCCTGCTTGCCTATGCTAAGAGGAGCTTCAGGGCCAGCTGAGAGCCATTCCAGGGGAATGGATGATGGCTATTCTCTCTCATCCATCAACCATTGACTTCTCATTGTGTGTGTGTATGTGTGTGTGTGTGTGTGTTACTTACATTTGCGTTGACTCCAATTTTGAAGGGAGAGAGAAAATAACAGGATTGCATAGAAAACCCCTCTCTGGAATTGTTCAGCCCAAAGGACACAGAGCTCTATCAGCTTTGCTAGGTCTGAGCCTGGTGCCATGCATGTACAGCAAGTCTCCTATGTCTTGAGAGCAAAGAGCAGGGGCATTTACCAGGTGATGGCAGAGCTCCGGCCTGCTGCTACTCACCTGTCCACTGGGAGAGGTGTTTTGTCTATTACATGTTTGTGTTGAGCTGTAAATGACCTGGGGTTCCATTATTTTCTGGTGGAGAAGGTCATGGCGGAGTGAGGGTGTAAAGAAAAACGTACGCATTGAGGGCTTCCTATTAGGAGAAGCCAGATGAAATTGTCGACCCTGGACCATTTGGGGCCCATAAAAAAGCAATTTCATGTGAGTCAACCTAGCGCATTCCCACTCTGCGCTGAATTCTTCACAGGCATTCCGAAGGGAAACCTTGGTGGTACTTCTTGCCTGCTTAGGATACTGAAACCCAAATGGATGGAGGCTGATGCTTCCAATAAAGGAAGGCCATTGACCCCTGCATAGAGGAGAACCTCAGCTCTGACACTGAGCCATTTCTTTTTCCTGCCCCGTGTGCCACATAGGACCCTCACAGTGGTCTCCTATGCTGGCTACTCGGGTATTTTCAACTTGACCTCTGAGCGTTATCAGGAGCCATGAAGTTTGAACGGCTAATGAACATAATGAGCTTGGGCCTCTAGCTGCCACGGCTTGGAGACGACGGGAGGCAACAGCATCTTTCTACAGCCGGGACATGTACTGATTTTACTCAACAGGCGTCCATGGTCAGAGCTGAGCATATTATTCCTTGAGACACTTTTGCTGCAATGTGTTGGCTTGGAGTGACATCCTAGGGAAGGTAGATGGTTCAGAGCAGCCTGCACTAGTGTGTTCCCCATTCTGGATCCTAAAGAGCCTGTCCCATTAGCCCTTCTGTAGTTTGTGCCCCCTTTGGGCTGGGGTCACAGGGTAGCTCTTTTGTAGGCTGGTCAACAATGACCCATGATTTCTGTGACTTAAGTCCTGATTTGGGCCAATCTGGGTCTTTTCCTTAGTATTTGAGGAGACAGGGCTGGCTCAGGGTGAGAGCTGAACCAAAAGGCTGGGTAAATCTGGGGGCTCTTCTGGGCCAGAATCCAGCTGAGCCTAGAAATTCATTGGAGTGGGGCAGGGGGTTAGAGCAGCACCCAAACCAAAGCTGGGATGAAATGCATGGGAGACGGGGTTTGTTCTCCAGCCTCGCTCCTCTGCATCTCAGTTTGGAGACAGAAGCTGAACCCCAGAAGATTATATCACACCTCACCCATCAGTCACCTACCCCGCCAGAAGTGCAAACCCATTTTCTGGTTCCCATTTCAGGCTATGAATACCTCACGATACATCCATGTTTTCTTCATGATGATTGGAGGAGATGCCTAGCACCTGCCCTACCAATGGACTGGTTTCTTAGGCCTCTGGCCCGCTTGTGGGTGTTGTGCCATTTCTCAGAGGACTAGAACTCAGTCTCTTCCATGTATGGAACTGTCACAGAGAGCAGTTTCCCTGATCCCAAGGCACCCCTGAGAAGAAAGACAACCCGGTGCCCAACTGTTTAGAAGGAGAAACCAAGTCATACAGTACTGGCCCAGAGCTGGCCCCTGGATTCCTCTATCAATGCTGTTCCTATTCAATCTCCTGGGATCTCTGGGTACTTCCTCCTGCAGTAACTGCTGAGTTCTTGAAGCACAAGGCACTTAGCTCATCCTGGCTCAGGCTCCCCACAACACCCCACCCACCCCAACATAAAGGCACACCATTTATCCTTGATAAGTTTCTGCTATGCGCAGCCTTATGCCACTATCCCATCGCTCAGCAGAGGCGTGCTGCCCAATGGGCCCTAGCAGCAATTGAGTGGCTGCACTGGAAGGGAGGGCCTGTTGGTGCCAGGAGGCCCTTCTGCTGATTCAATCTCAGCTAATTAAGAGTCACTGAACTGTTAGATGCAGGGCCATTTGGATTAGCCATTAAAACCTATGACTCTGAGCTTCCCAAAGTCTTTTCCTGTTTGCTCCATTCTGTTCATTCCCTTATGTGCGCCTGACATCGCATAACTCTCAGATCTGGTGTGTCCTGAGAAAGATCAACACATCCAGACCTGGGAAGGTCTCCAAGATCCTTTGGCATCTATACCAGGCTCTTCAGGATCTTCAGGTCAATGATGTCCTGGAACTAACTGTGTTCGTCTCTTCCCAATTGCATGCTCAGTGACCTCATGGTGCCATCTCATAATTGGTCACCATGGGAGCGTTTATATAATGCAAATTGGCAAATGGCAAAATCAAGGCTTTCACCCTCCTGCCATCCTGAAGAGCCACTTGTTAACCATTTGCCAGCACATCACGGCCAAGGCCTCTGCAGGAGCCACGAAGGCCTCCATGAGGCTTGCTGGTGGAGGCTGAAGGGCAAGGACCAGTCTACCTCCCTCCCCATCCTGTGGTGACCTGGGCAGCCTGTGCTTGTCCCACAGAACTGCAGCAGCTTATTGAGCATGAAACACAGACTGGTCCCGCGCTGGGGCTTTGAGTTTTAATTCCTTTCAGGTCCTTAGGGCCACAGGAACAGAGAGTACCACTGACTGCCTCTTCACAGAGAAGGGAAACGAAACTCATAGAGGTCACATAACTCAACCCACATCCCACAGCTGGTGAGGGTGCTATCAGGATTTGAATTCAAGTAGTCTGATGCTTAACCCACACTCCTCATCTCCACGCTACCCTGCTTCTTTACATGGGATTTACTTCATAAAGTAAGAGAAAATTCCCGCATCTCTGGAGCAGGCTTAGCAAAGTGCTTCCAGGCAAGCATGTGGTCTTGAGCTTGAATCTTTGGCACCCATGAAAAAGTCCAGCTGTGGTGGCACGGATCTGTGATTCCAGGCAGGGACAGCAGGCCTATCTGAACCGCTGAGCTCTGGTTTCAGTGAAAAGCTCTGTCACAGAAGGTAAGGTAGAGAGCAATTTGAGGAAGACGTGTAGTGTTGACCTCTAGTCTCCACTTACACCGTGTGCATACACACACACACATACACTTCCCCAACAAGGACTTCAGAAAAGTAGTGCTGTCACTAAAGGGAGGGACCAGAGGGCTCCTGCCTTCTTGATGCCCCTGGCTCTGACACTAGGACCCACTTGGAGGTGACTCAGTTGGTAAGTGACAAGTACCCTTTAGATGCTACAGACTTACCTCTCTCCTACTTGATTCTGGGGTAGGAGACTAAGCAGACCCACTGGGGTGATGAAATCACTCATTCACATTGAAAATGATGTTTAAATAAATAAAGAAAATCAAGTGTGCCATCTGGGCCCTGTGCACAGCATGGGCCCTGCACAGCTGCTGACTGCTGCTTATTCTGGGCTGTCTCGGACAGAGAGGGACCTGAGTTCAGCCGAGGTAAATGAATGCTCCAGGTCCCTGGGTGTGCCCTGGGTGTCCCTGGGTGTGCCCTGGGTGTGCACTGGAGCCCGGCAGCAGAGGAGTTATTCCAGGACTGTTACACACAGATTCTCTCCAAGGGCTCCCCTGGTCCCACTAAACTTCTGAGAAGGAAGGACCTTGTGGTGTTCACGTCTGCCTTCACGTGCGAGTTACAAGTGAGGCTTCTGAACATGCGCTGTTTTAATCTCTAACACCAGGCCATCTAACTACCGCATGGGTTGTGGTAAGGGGATGTGCTGATGTACTGCACGCACTGAGCATGAGGTCAGGTAGCTGGACCAGGATGCAGTCCTCGTCAGCAATGATTAATGGTGACGATGCGATGTTAGTTTGCTCTTAGCCTTCGTGCTCTCTTGCCACTTTTTTCATTGTCCCTTGCTTTGGGAATGTCCCCCACAGCTTTTCTGCCCTGATTTTATCCCCAGCAAGGCCAATTATCTTTATCCTTTCTTTGTCCAAGATCATCATCCAAAAGTAAGATGTGAGGGTCTTGCTGCTGTGTCCTCGAGTGGCAGAAGGGAGAGAGGCAAGTCTCCTTCCTAAGGGTGCCTAGCCATATTCACCAGGATGGAGTGTTCATGGCCTTGTGACTCTGACAAGCATTACCCCTGCCCCAATACTATCACACTGGCAACACCTGAATACATTCAAACCACAACGCTCAGCTTCCATGATTCTCCCAGGGAGAACGTCGCTCTTTCCTCATTCACGTGGTGCACTGTCACCCCACTGTGTCATTTCTGAAACCTTGGCAGCCTTGGCACAGCACATGCCTATCCTGATGAGGGTCACATATGACCAGAGTCAGTTTCTATTTTGTCCTTCTGCGCACAGGTGAGCACTGGGACAAACCACAATGCCATATACCTTCTAAAGAGTGGCCTCTCCTTGTCTGTCCTCCATGGGAGTATTCATGAGCCATCATTCCAAGTACCAGGGTTGGGATGAGACCTGGCATGCTCTCCTATGTCAGTTTCCTCCTACTGCAATCTGAAGGTGACTTAGCAGAAGCCAGGAATTCTGATGTAAGCCCTGAACTTCTTGGAGGATGGGAGGATAGAGTTCTCTTGCTAGTGATGATCAAGCGTGGTTTTCAGAAATAATCCTCCCAGTTTCTGAGGTGCTCGGTGGTGTATCATTGGCTTGCACCTTGCACAAGCCACAGGTCAAATCTCCCTAGTATATGACAGGGACACTGTGTGCTATTTAGACTGAGACTAATAAGAAGTTGAATATCGATCAAATTCCAGAGCCAGTGAAGAGCAGAGAGAAGACTAAAGTTGTGGACAGCAGGCAAGAGCCAGGGTTCTTCACCAATATAATACCATGTCTATTGGGGGCATCTCTGAAGCTTTGTGTGTCAAATTATTCCTACAAGGAAAACTGGAAAATATTTTTAAAAATCTCAATGACTACATGGGCAGCAGGCATGTTCCGTGAAATCAGCAATGATGTCTTCCTAAGATACTCACTTCTTTGGAAATTTTAATCTCTCAAAAGTGGTTGGTAGGATTAATAAAATTTTATAATTTTTAATAAATGTTCTGGTCCTAAGTCAAAAGTGAACATAGAGAAAATGTCAGACAAAAGCAGAAGTGCAGAAAATATCAGGTCAATATTTGAACCTCACATTAGGGAGGTAGCCTACTTCTATTTAGGGCTCTCCAGGTTGTTTGTCTCCAAATAAGAGCTGAAATCTCCTGGCACCTGGATCCCAGAAGCCTTCTGGTTGACAGTAGATTCTCCCATGAGCACTGCAGGAAACTTTTTCATCTTAAGTTTGTCTGCTCATTAGTTGAACTACAGGCTGGGTTGACTGCCCATGGGTGCCTTTCTTTACAGCTTCTCATAGAATTTCTACAAAATAAACTGTGGGCCCATAGACAGGCAAATGCAACACAGTTCCTTTCACTTGGCATCGCCTGGTCACGTGTCTGTTTCACAGCCTCCTGCCCACATTGGCACTCATTTCCTTCTAATGAGTTGTTATATATGCTTTGCTTTCATTACCTCACAAACTCTGTGAAGACCAATAGTTCCCTACTATGCCCATTTGTAGATGAATAATAAATGTATGGGGGCTTTAATAAATGAACGGTGACAGCATAGAACTCTTTTTAACTAAGAGATGCACCATTGAGGATAATCTACACACGATCACATAGAATCTAAAAGGCTGATTCTTTAGAAGTAGAGAAGAGAACAGAGCAAAGATGATCAGAGGGCGGGGTGGACAATCAATGAGTACAGAGCTCCAGCGGGATAGGAAGTAGGTCAGCATTCTATTTTACTTGAAAGCAACTCTAGCTAACAATGATGTCATGCATATTTCAATACTGCTGCAAGAGTAGATTTTTAATGCTCTCACTACAAAGAGCTCATCCTCGTGTGAGTTGATGGATATGCTAATTGCCCCAACTGATCATTACTCAGGGTGTACATATTTGGAAACATAACACTATACCCTAGAGGGATGTATAATTATTACATGTCAATTACAAATTAATAACATTAAAATATTTTTAGATCTATAGAAAGAGGTGTTGTGCGGTGTTGTGCCTGTATTTAGCGGTGCTGTATTGGGAGTGTAAAGACATTCCTTGAGAGGCTGGATCTCATGTTGTATGCCTTCCTACAGCAACGCTAGTAGAAGAGAAAATCTAAAAGAAAAATCTGCGAGCCTCAGAAAGGGTGACCCGAAGGTTTCAGCAGGCACAGCGGCACCTGTGTGTCTTCCCCGCAAAGTCAGTGTTGTAGTTGAGTCTCTACTTCCTAAAGCGTGGGTCATGCAACTGACCCTGTCTTCTCTGGCCTCCTCTGAGGTGATAGGATTTGGCTTTCACATTGTCCCCCACGCAGAGGAGGATTCCTAGCAAGGTTTACATCAAGCTTTCCTTGTAGGGAGCTTGGCTAATGGTCTGAGAAAGCGCGTTCCTTCTCCTGGGGGTGCTTTCTTGAGATGAGGCCAAGTCATGAGATTTCATTAGGGTAATAAAAGGGAGAAAGGCAGACTCCTAGAATTTGAAAATCTCTCTCATAATGAAATCTGACTGGTAATTTATGGCTAGTCCATCTTAGGGTGACTTTAGGATCAATACATGCTCCAGCAAGACTTCCAGACAGTTGATTCCTGTAGGCTTTTGCTATGCCAATAGCAGGTTGCCTCAACAACCCACCTTGGAAAGGTGACTAGCTCCCCAAACCCTCCCGGTCTCCTCTACAGATTTAACATCCCAAGAGCACAGAGTCTGGTTTGGGAGTCTCACTAGGCCTTCATGTGCACATGCAAGTGCACTCACACACAAGCAAACATATAAACATACGCACATGAGGCACGACACACACACACACACACACACACACACACACACTTGCCCTCATTTATGTGGCACATGGTCCACCTTTGTCACAGCGGTTCTCTTGCCCCACCCACCTCATCTCTCGCAGTGTATTTGACAAAACTGTGTTTTTCTGCTCTGATCCTCCACCTTGTGACTTGAGGACAATTCTACCTCACCCAGAGACAGCAGCACAGCCCTGTGGTATGCCTGAGATCACACAGTTTTCCTCCAAATGCCTCTTCATTATTGCAAGGAGGAAGGCTTATCTTTAACACACCTCTTCTTCTAAAGGTTTATGTGGTTTTATCAGCACATAAATTAATTGGACCTGTCAGTGGAGTTCAGGGAGGTCCTACCACACGAGCATGAAGCACACCGATCCGATCCAACCTCCATTTCCCCATTTTCCCCTTTCACACCCTTCCCCGCTTTCCACTTCCTCCTCAACCCCTAGCAATCACCACTCTCCTCTCACACGAGAGGATTGCGGCATTTGGCTTTCTGCGTCTGGCTTGTTTTGTTAACACAATGTCCTTCGGTTCAATTTATTTTCGTGCAAATGACAGGATTTCATTTTTATTTACGGCTGAATAAAACTCTACATGCATATATAGTACATTTTCTCCATCCATTCATCTGTTGATGGGCAACGAGGCCGATTCCATATCTTAGCTATTGTGAGCAGTGCTGCGGTAATCATGGGCGGGCAGGTATCTCTTTGGTATGCTGATTTCATCTTCTCTGTGTATATACCAGATGTGAATAGCTGTGTTATATGGTTAGATCTATTTTCAGTATTTTTTTGAGCTACCTCCATAGTGGCTACATCAATCTAGATGGCAACCATTAGTGTGTAAAAGTCCCATTCTCTTCTACTTCTTTACCAGCATTCACTTTTTGTTTTACTGATATTAGCCATTCCAACAGGGATGAAATGTTATTTCATTGCACCTTAGATTTGCATTTCTCTAGTGACCAGCACCATTGAGTGTTTTTTCCCCATATATTTGTGGGTCATTTGCATTTCTTCTTTGAAAAGTATGAGTTTATCATATCACTTGCCCATTTTTAAATTGAGTCATGTGGGCTTTTTTTTCTTTCACCTTTCTTCTTATATCTAGGCAGCGAGAAGCCCAACGTCTGAAAGCCCTCATTAGATTTACAAGCCACAGTCTGTAGCTTTTCTGTAGTTATCATCATCAGCCTTGGTTTTTCTGCCTCCATAAAGAGTCCTCACTGCTAAGACCGTGGCTCTGGGTCCTGAGCACAATTAAGCATGGGTGGCTTCGGTTTCCTTGTTTGTAAGGCAGTGCTGTGAGTTTGTGTGCTATTGTCATCATGGCTAATCAGCTTCTCCACATACAAGTCCGGGGGTGGGGCATTAACACACCCGAGGGCTACGTTAGCAACGATATAACTGAGAATGACCAATCAAAATTGACCACAGTCCATGCCACAGGGCTGCCATCCTGTAATCCCAACCCCGACCCCCCACCTCTTCCCTTGCAGTGTAGTCAACAAAAATGTCTTTTTCTACCCTAATCCAACTTGGACACATTCTTTTACTGCCCACAATTGTGGCCCATCATATTATCTAGCCACCTGACTCCAGGAGAACAGGGAGGCCATGGGGGTTCAGGACCCAATATCTCCTACCCAAGGATCTACCTCCGACACAAGGAACAGCTTCCCCTAAAGCGAGGCATTGAACACAGTTTTCCTGTTGTTTCAGCCTAAGGATTTATTCACTGGGCAATTTCCACGGGTGTGGCTCTGCCTGCGGCGGATGCTGGGTATGGTGGAATGAAGTATGATTCATTAACTCATAAGCTCAGAGTTGCAGTCTCAGGATGGATATGACAGGAGCGCAGATAATCAGAACTTGTGATAAAACATAAATACTTTCACAGCGGTAAAAATAAAAGCCTCCAGACGTTTACAGGAGAGGAAGCTCTCTCTGGGTTGGCAAGATGAATTAATTATGTTTAATTTATATGTTTTATAGTGGTGTTTGTGTGAGGTTTGTTTATAAAATAGTGACCCTCTAAGAATGGGCTGTTTCGCCAATTCCTCCCTTTTCCATTTTAGTCTCTCTTCCCCACCCTCAGTCACTGGCGCCTCGAGACAAATAGGCCACTAATGGTCCACGACTGATGCAGAGAAGAAAGGCCCCATGCCAGGGAGGTTCCTGATACCACACTGTTGGGAGCTGATAGGCAGAGACAGTCTTGATCCTTCTTGTTGGAGAGCCTGGAACCATCCAGAAACTATTGACTCTAAAGGCAGATTACAGAAGCTGTCTCGGATCGATACCCTTGGCCAGCAAAGCAGGTCCCATGCTATTCAGAGAGATGACAGCTTTCAGATGGGGGCATAAACCAATTGTTAAAGACCCCTTGGCGTTTCTCACCAGGGTAGGAGAATTTGTTTTGGTATCCGGGAAAAACAGTCGTTTGGATAATTACATTCTTTCTCCTCGTGTCTCTTCAAATGCATTATCAGGAGATAATATCCCTCATCCCGAGTCCAGCACCATCCCATAGAGCTGCCATTAAACAGCTGTCGCCTTCCTCTCCCCTTCTGCATGTGTTTCTTAGCAGGAAGAATAGCTGTCTATGTGTCAGCTGCACTGAGCTCGGGTGTAGGCAACAGCTCACTGACCTGGAAGCCATCCATGCATTCGAGTGTGGAGACACTGGGCTGAGAGCTGAGTGACCATGACTCATTGGGTCACCGTTGGTTCTTTGGTTCCTAAGTTGTGAAGTGAGTAGGCTGGGAAAGGAAAACCTTGGGAATCGACACTTTCGAGACACCATGTAGGTTCTGTTTTTTGGTCAAACTGGGCTCTCTATGACTTCATCTCTGGCCTGGAAACCCTTCAAGCTCCTTCACGACATGATTCTTGTGTGTCATGAACTATCCCTTGCCACCACGGAGTCCTTAACATCTTGGTCCTTCTTTGTTCATCATTGAGCTAAGGCCTAAGCTTGGCTTCCTTTGAAACACATGATGTCCACTCATCAGAACGTTCCTCTGATTGCTCTTCTTGAGACACATCAGGTCTCTGCTCCTATCAACAGTCATGGGACGGTATGGAAGGAGGCTTGCCGACAGGGCGCAAAGCTAGTGGTGAAAGAGTAGGAAATAGAAGAGAAACAGAAAGGAGACTGAGGGGAGAAGAGACCAAGATGCTCAGGCATGGATGGGAAGAACAAGAGTGGATGAGAACAGTAGGAGGGAGTGGGAGGTGGGGACTAGGCTTACAGAAGTCTTTGGGAGGAGCTCATGGAGACAAATGCAAACAAACCCAGCCAGCTACAGTAAGGGTGCTGGAAGCCCAAGAACCTCCTCTCCTTCCTCTCTTCTTTCTCTCCTTCCTCCCAACAAAGACATATTATCGCCTCACAGCCTGACACAGTACTACAGTTTCTCAAGAGGCAAACATGAATAAAACATGCTTCTTGAATGCCAGGGGTTGACAGTTTATTAGAGGGAGGCAGAGTGTTTAATGTGTGGCAAGGTGTGAAAGACTATATTCTAAGAGGGGTGTGTCCAACCAGGAAGGGATCGATCCTGCTGGGGATGTGTTGGGGGCTGAGGGTGGGGAGATGGTGACAGGAGGGGGTTCGTTTTGCAGAAGCAGCTGCTCTGAAGAGGGGAGCATCATTCCCATGCCGCTCTGCGCTGCTCCACCCCACTTCCCGCGGCTTTGCTATATCTCTTGCTCCATGCAATCCTAACATTTCTCACATGGCCTTGGCTCTGTGATGGGCTTTATCCAGTCACCTCACTGTACAGGGATCACTTCCTCACACACCTGTCTCTCCCAGGGACTGCACCTCTTTAAGGTCAGGAAACATGGTTGAATGACCTTCCCATTTAAATTGCCCAGGACACCCAGTATGGTGCCAGCCAAGAGCGAGTAGGAATCCTTTTCTTTCCAATACGAACCCCAAGTCTATCAAGCGCAGGGTGAGACATAAATATATGGGTTTGCACACCAAATAATTCCTCACCCAGCATTCCCATCACACTGCCACTCTTCTGTAGGGTGGGGGGGAGGGGGAAGGAAAGCTATCTTTCTGGATGTTTTCATCAGCATCCACAGCTTGCCTGGCCTGGCCTCCTTTTCCCTTTTCTGTTGCTTCTCTTCTTCCTTTTTGTTCTGCCCTTTCCTTCTCTATGAGTCACAAATAAAAATGAGTTCCCTTGAGTTTCTCTCTCACAGTGGCTATTCAGGCTAGATCCTGGGTGTGCACTGATGTCACATGTTCAGGGCTCTTGGGGATACTTCAGGCCCATATCCAATACCACTGGACTTTGTTTGGAATTTTAGCTTATCTAGGGAGCTAGAGGCATAACCTTTTCTATGGAATTTCTACGGACTGGTGATCACTTAGTATAAAAACATCTGTCTTTTGAGGAGAGTAGAGGCAGGGACTTGAACCCATGGCCTTGTATATGTTAGGAAAATGCTCTTCCACTGAGCTACTTGCATCTCAGTTCAAGGGCTGTCTTTTGATTTGAAAGTGTAGGTGGAAATGACCTGCCCTCACCTTTCACATCCTAGCAAATTAATTTCTACCAATATACACATGCATGCATACACACACACACACACACACACACACACACACACACACACACACACACACACACACACACACACACGCCTTATAAGCCTGCTGGATCACGAGGCCCTTCCCCACGCCTAAACGCAAAATTAAATGGCTGCCTAGACTGTAGCTGGTTTGGCCTGCATACAGGTTACTTAGTCTATTTTTCTCAGGGAATTGTGTCTTGAGTCTTTTGTACACAAGCCCAGGGGCCTCAATAATAGACACATTTTAAAAATCCAAATAAATAACTCTTCAATTCATCATCCCCACCTCTGAAAGCAGGATTCTTGGGAAGCTGGTACAATTTGAGTCAACAATTCAGAGACTCTCGTCTCTTCAAAAAGTTATTAAGAAGTGCATTGAGGAACCCGGATTGCAATCTGCTCTTGAAAAGCCCTGGAAAATATAATACCTTAGCTGGATGCTGGGGTACTGCTGGTAAGAGTGGCACCCCCACCGCCGTCCAACCCACTCCATCCTCTCACGTTGGCAGTGAGATTACAAAACCCTCCAGTGGTCTCATGAAATAAATCTAAGCCCCTAAAGGTGTCACCCAACCTCACAGTCCCTCATTATTATGGGCTATAAACACAGATTCAAAATGAGAATAATCTAAATGTTACTGAACTAATGTTCTACACTGAATAAGAGTCCTTCATGACTCGGGATTAATTAAAGGGAGGGTATTCAGATACATGTGTCTAACATAGATACCCGAGCTTAATATCAGACACCTGTGTTTAAAAAGACAGGGAAAGAGAGTTCATTTTTGGTAATGATCAATTTTGGTATGGGTAAGAGACTGTGATCTCTGCTGTTTTCCCCCACTTCCTTCGTGGAGAAAGAAACAGAGCACTGTGAGTTGCCATGGTGACTTCTAGGAGGTCCAGGTCAGAGATAGAGCTGTTGGAGGGCTGGATAACTAGGTTGTTTCACCATGGTGTTCATGCCACCCGAGAAGAATGGAATATCCCTGCCCATGGGCACCAGGAGGGTGCGGGGCACCAGACATCCTGCCAGTTACGTCAGAGGGGTGCAGCATCCTTGAGGAAAAGCCTCGCACAGGCTTCAGATTTCACTCTTGAGGATGGCGAAGCCCCTGTCAAGATTTTCCTTAGCAAGATGGCCATGGAATTGCTGTGGCAGAGGACACCAGTCAGGAGGCCTCCTAAGACTAAATGGAGCCACTCTGGGAGACGGAATAGGAGGCTGGGAGCAGGCATGGATAAAGATGCACTCTTAACCTTCTGTTTATCCGCATCAGTTTGTTCACGCATCATCTCCCATCCACCAAGCTCATCTTTATGGGGCACTTATGCTTGAGGCATTGCACCACCAGGAGAGCTGGTAGGACCACAGCTTTGCCGAAAAATTCCCTCTGCAGCTGTTCTAACACAGGTTCTCCTGCTGAGTCTAATCCCATCCCCACACGTTTGCCATGACAATTTTATGATGGGTAAGGCCAACACCTAGGAAGATTTTATCAGATGAGGGCTGTTCGGGGCTTCAAATTCTTTCTACTTAGCATGTCCTCAAAGATTTATCAGCTAGATGGGCAAGAACACATTCTCTTGGATGCCAAGTGAACCAAAAGCTGTTAGACTTTGCCCAGAGCATAGAATTATGCTAAAAAACAAAATCACTGTAGATGAGAAGGAGATAATTTAGGGCTAGTTAGAGCCAAATGAGAAGTTTAAATGGCAATACGGTAGAAATGTCCAAGGATGCTGCTGAGGGTGGTGGTGGTAAATGAGATGTGAGATGGCCCTTGACAGATACGTGGGAATGGGACAGAGGGGATGACCGTGTTTGGCTCATCCAGATGACTGTGCATTGATGTGGTCAGGCCCAGGTATGCACTGAGTAAGAGGCCTGGATGGAGAAAGTTGAGTAGGTCAGCCTGAGCCAGGGAAAGGAGCCTGGCTTCCAGGGCTTTGATAGACGGCAGGTGTAAGTTGCGTTTTCAGAAAATGAATCTGGGCACAGCAGAACTAGAGGAAGGGGTCATGGGAGATACTGCAGGATGGAAAGGGAAGGGAGAAATCAGTGTAACTGTATTTTTAATTATTAAAATATGAAAAGGAAAAAATAAATCATAAATGATAACTACCTGGACATCTTTGTGGAGGACGATATAATGTGTGGATGCATGTGCACCGGGTCAGCTTAGGATGCTTAGCACATGTGCTGCAGAATACGCCTTGCTAGAGTTAACGGTAGTGCATTGCATAGCTAACATGGCACATTGCAGGCTCTCAAAGGAAACGCTAATTGTTTCAGGCAATAGATCTCCTTTCATCATAAGCTTGCCCTGTCTGACTGAGAGGCTTGGCTCGTTTTGAAAGTATCAGCTGAGATCCAAGGTTCCAATATGCTCATCACTAAACAGATACTTTATCGGGACATCAGCACTCCATTTTCTCTTTTCAATTGGAGACATCGACTGAGCATCCATTGGTACCTGGCTTGGAATTAGATTGTTAGGCTCTGGAACCAAGCTCCCAGGTAGGGTAGCAAAAAACAGGAGACTCTCAAAGATTTTTTAAATCCATTTTCTATTTCATCCCAGGGTGAATAATATTTAGGAGAAGTTGAAAACAGTGGAATTAGAGGCAAAATCTCCTAACTTTGCCATTTGGTATCTATAAAACACCAGCATCCTTGGCTTCATTCTGCCTCCCCTCCCCACTAAAACCTTAAGGCCCTTTCAGGTTCTAACCTATGTGACTCTTATATTTTTTTTCCTGAGGCAGTCTTATGGGTCTCAGGCTGGCCTCAGAGTTTCTATATAATCTAGAATAACCCTGAACTTCTGATACTCTGGTCTCTACCTCCATAGTGCTAGGATCACAGGTACATTCAGGCACCATGGTTAAGCGGTGCTGGCGCTCCAAGCCAAGGCTTCAAGCTCTCTACCAGCAAACTGTCTATTGACTGAACTACATCCCCAGCCCTTAATCTTGTGGTTTTCAATGGTGAAGAATCATATAGTCAGCAGAAGCCCCAGACAGTAAAAGAGTAGTCAGAAGACAGTAAATCAAGCACATTTGTGTTCAATTCTGTTGGAGCATTCTTAGAGCTTTGGGAAAGTCCTAGCATGAGCCAACCATGTGGCGTTGTGTGTTCCTGATCATTTACAATGCCGTCTTGGTGGTACTTAGGGGTGGAGTTTCTAGGTGGGGCATACTAAAAGACCCATGCTTGGAATTAAGTTACTATACTCCAAAGGAGAATCTAGAACTTCAGCTTATGTTACTAAGCATATCTGTCTTTGTCCACAGCTATAAAGTTTTAAGTCCCTATGATTATGTGGCTCTCTAAAATTATCTAAAAGACTATTTTGCCTGGCTTACCATTTTTTAGTTGATTGTCTCAATTTCCTGTTGTGCTTTGCACTCAGAGTTCCCCATGTCATGTTGTTTTGGGTCATTTGTGGGCCCGCTCACTTAGAACCTTACAGATTCATCGCAATCTAATTGTTATTGCATGCCAGGCATCGTGGTGAATGTCAGGGATTTGGAGCTAAAGTGAAAGACTTCCCACTTAAAACAAGTAAAAGGGGGCATACATTCAGATGACACCCCAGGGGAACAGGGAGCCTCAGCTTGGGAGGATGCTGTAGGTGGAAGATTGGGCTGGCCGCAGAACACACCAAACAGGGTTGTCTGTGAGCCATTAACAGAGATGCCGGAGAAGGAAATCAACATCCAGCGAAAAAGTCCACCAAACGGGGACTTGGGTGGCTACCATTTTACCTCTTAGCTCTAGGATCAAACAGCAGTGAGAGGCTGTAGGACCCCACACACCAGATGGTATGATAATATTGACATGCATGAAGGGCTTCTTGCTTTAAAAGCTGAAGAGTGCTTGGTAGGGAGAACCTAGTGTATGCATCCAAGCGTGTGCCAAGTCGAGCGATTACACCATACTTCATCACTGCAAGCTTCAAGCCTCTAAGTCTGGCACTAAGGTGAACCTTTTTAGAAAGAAGTGGTTTGACCTCACAGCCTTTTTTTTGTCTGTCCTCCCTTCCTTTCCCCCTTTCTCCCTCTTTTTATTTTTTCTTTCTGAGATTTGCTGCTTCCTTGGAGAGTCCTGTGGACCGCTACTGCCATCATAAATCTGGTCCCAGGGGTGATATTTAAACCCTTTAAAGCCTTGGCAAAATCCCAGACAAAACTCTGGGAGTGCAACCAATATCAGATGGGATGTTCAACACAACTTTACTAAAAACTGGGGAAAAAGACAGGAAAAAGTCTTCAGCAGTAGCTCCAAGTTTCAGTTCTGTCCTGCTGACCCTGGAAAAGGAAACAGTGTCCTCAAGACCTTGCTTCCTAGGTCCTAGTGCCTTCTCTCATGTACTAACACAACTCAGCTCCCATGACTCAGGAGGTACCTCTAATTTAGTGGTTCTCAAACTCCCTAATGCTGTAACTATTTTAAAAAGTTCCTTTCCTTGCTATTTGCTATTTCCATAGCAAAAATTGTAATTTTGTTACCGTATTGAATTGTAACGTAATATCTGATTGCAGGATATTGGATATATGCCTCTTGTGGGGTCGTGACCCACAGGTGACAACTGCTGCTTTAATTTAGCTTCGTGACCCTTAGAGGAAAATGAGCACCACACTATTTACCACAGTGCTTGCCTTTATTGAGTGACCCACAAGAGCAAAGACCTCAGCCTTCATTAAGATCTCATTTGAAACAAGCCAGGCACAGAACAATATAGCACATTCTCACTTACACTTAAAAGTTGACCTCAATGAATCAGAGATTAAAATAGTCATTAATAGACCCTGGGAAGGGTTGGGGGAAATGGGTAATAGCTACAGGGGTGCAGTTGGACAAAAGGGACAACATTCTATAGTACAGCTGAATAACAATAGTTGACAACAATTAATTGAATATATCCAAGTAGCTGGAGAGGGGGCTAGGAAGATAATTGTGTGAATAAAACCTATGCCAAGCAAGTTTTAAAGACCTGAGTTCAAAGCCCCAGAACCCATGAAAAGCTTGGCATGCTAGCGTACATTGGTAATCTCAGTGATACCACAGTGAGATGGAAGGCAGAGACAGGAGCATCTCCAGAAGCTTGCACACCAGCTGTGTTGGTCCATGCAATGGAGAATGACAATAATAATGAGAGAGACCTTGTTTCAAATGGAGTGGAAAGCAAGGACTGACACCCAAGGTTGTCTTCTGACCTCTATATGCATGCACATCATTCTCTCTCTCTCTCTCTGTGTCTCTCTGTCTCTCTGTCTCTCTCTCTCTCTTTCACACACACACAAGCAATCATATGCACAAAAGAGGACTTTGCATGCTCCTAACACAAAGAAAATGAGAAACTTGTGAGGTTTTAGATGCATCAGTTATTCTGGTAACTGGTGGCTCATCACACATTGAATACATATATTAAAATGTCACAGTGTACCTCATAATATGCACTGTACTCCATAAAGTCATACTGTATTCCATTGTGTAATTACTATGTGACAATTAAAAGGTAATAAAAAATTTATCTGCAAAGGTCTTACTCTCTAAATAAAAGACTGTGAGCTTCTGAGAGATTATTGTGTCCAGATGAGCCACAAATTCCTTTGAGTACATGTGTGGATACCATCTACGCATGTGTGCAGATACCGTCTATGCACATGTGTGGATACCAACTACACATGTGTGTGGATACTAACTATGCATGTGTGGGTATACCATCTATGCATGTGAGCAGATACCATCTATGCATGTGTGGGGATACCATCTATGCATGTGTGCATGCATGCTGCTTTCTTAATGAAGGAATGGCAGGCACATTAAGGGAAAGAGAAGCAAAAGGAAGGAGAGAGGCGAGGCAAAGGTTCTAGGCCGAAAGGGGAGGCCCCATCTGAGTACATGCCAGAGCCAGGCTCCAGCGTGCCTTGCCTGACCATTTCAGTCACCTTGTCCACAAGTGCAGAGTTTTCAGCCTGAACCTAAAGCAAGAGAGAGAGTCAGGCTTTGCTGAGAATTATAGGGGCTATGGAGATCAGCCGGTCAATTCAACAACCCGGTGTTCTTCCCCTCACAGAAGGCAAGGGAGAAAGCTGAAGGATGGATAATAGGAGACATGCAAAAACAAAACAAAACAAAAAACCCAAAACAAAACAAAAAACAAACAAACAAACAAAAAAAACCCTACAACATCCAGGGTCTGGAGAGACATATGAAAGACAGGCTAAAGCTGAGGACAAGGAGATGCAGGAAAAGGCTGTCCCCAAGAGAGATGCCAAAATAAATGGCTGGGACAGAAGATACACCTGCGTTTGTTTATCAGTCAGTGTAAAAAGAGAAACGAGGCAGAAGGGCGTGGCTGCTTTGGCGTTACTTACATCCGCAATTAGGAACAGAGAGAAGGACCCTACCAGGGGAACCATGTGCCCTCATGCATCAACACCCATATGCAAGGTGGCTGAGAGAGATACCTATGTCTGTGCACAACAAGGAAGATATTGATCCCGAGATGCCTAGACAGAAGGGAAGCAGAGACCAGCTCTGATACAAATGTAATTCTGGAAATTTCTCACCCCGGCTTTACGTACTCGCAGGTTCAAGTCTGCAAGACAGAAGTCTTGGAACACTCCTAGGTTCTGTTTGGCTTCTGGGGAGTGTGGTGTTTGTTGCCCAGCCCTCTCACAGACAGGCCTGCCGCATCCAAGGGAAAATTCTGGGTGTCTTCTCTGCCATTCATTCACCTGCCCCACCGGGTGTTTGATTTTGAATCACACACTGCCAGTCATCCAGCAATGGGAACAGATGGGTGCCTTCCTACCCCACATCTTGGTTCACTTGGCCCTGTAGCACAGCAACTGATCAGAACTCTCGCCCAGAGGTAGAATTTTCATTATATTTCAATGCCACAAGTTATGGGAAGGACCAGCTTATAAAAGAAAGCTATGTATTCAACCTCTATGGGCTTTTTAAGACAATAGATTTAATATGTTCATGAGAAATTCCAGGCAGAAGCCTGCAATGAAAGCTCATTGCCTCTCAGGTACCACTGGCCAGCCATGTGTCTTGTCCTTCCTGATAATTAGAGCAGAAAGAGTATTCGGGTGGGATGGAGCCTCAGAGAGCTCAGGCCTACTCTCCTTAGTGGACCCAGGCAGTTCCCGATGCTTCCATGAATCCCATCACAGCCCTACGTGGGGTATATGGGTGCAGGCAGGATATTACAGTGTTCTTGGAGGAAAAGACATGATCCTACTTTACCAGATGCATGAATGATTAATGAGGGGGTAATTAATCAATGTTTCTTAATTGTTTTATACACACAAAATGCTGGCTAAGAGCTAAATGAAGGCGTAGGAGCAGCAAAAGCCCAGAGACATCCCCCCAAATGCTGATCGTGGAAGCCAGAAGGTTGGTGCTGAGGGAGGGATCTTAGAGACCGTTTCCTTGGTGGCTTGTGCTCTGTACTTGGAGGGACTATCTGGGCAGTCATCCAGCAGCCACCTCCCAGGAACACGAGCCCCCCCCCCCCGCCGACACACAAACAAATCACAAGAAGAAAACAATGGCAAACCTTCCAAACTCATGCTTTCAGCATGGTCTGACAGCAGAGAGCGCCCAACCTTTATGAACACAAAGAAAAAGCCGTCAAATCCTAGCATCCTGTTCTTCTAACTATGGCAGTCAGCTAGCAAAAGGTTTCCTCGCTTTATGCCCAAGGGGCCTTTTGACATTTGGTTCCCTTAGCTCCAGGGCTGTGGAGAGTGCTGCTGGGCCCTGGGCCTGGAGTAAGTATCTCTAGGATGGTCAGATAAAGGTGCAGTATCTGTTTCTCTCACCTTCATCAAACCCACAAACCAACAGCATGAACAGTCAAACCAATTCCATCCTCCAGAAGATTTAGAATACTTTAGGAGTGCTGGGAGATAGCTCTATTGGTAAGGTGATTGCCTTTCCAGCTTGAGGATGAGAATTTGAACCCAAGAAACCATCTGAAAATAGCCAGGTGTGGTGGCATATGCTTGTAGTCCCAGCACTGGTGGCTAGGTGGATCCCTGGGACTTACTGGTCAACCAACCTAGCCTACTGGGCGAGCTGCCAAGCCAGCCAGCGGGAGACATTGTTTAAAATAGCAAGGTAGACTGCTCCCGAGGGATGACACCTCAGGCTGTGGACGTGTCACAAACATACCCAAGCATACACATCAAACACTTCAGGCTAAGCATACCAGGTTTCAAAAATCTAGTATTTGGTGAGTATGGGTCTGAACTTTATGCCAAGTTTAGGAATTGAGCTCTCCTCTACCTCGTCTCCAGGGTCACCTTGAAGCACTAGCCACTGTCTGTCTGACTCCAGCTTGCACTGAGAGAACATCTTCCCTTCTAGCCTCAGCTCTACACACAATGTGTCTCCTTTTTTTTCTCATGTCCCTGTGTCCCCTTCCTCACAAATATCTCCTCTAATGGACTTCACGGGCCAGGGAATGGGTAAGTCAGCTACATACAGGAACGGTCAGAAGCTCACCTTTTACCTCAAATGTTGTCTGTAGCTGGCAATGGAATTATCTATAGAGCTGAGGTGATCTTAATATTAATTAATATTATTAAAATATTATTAAAATGTCTTTCCACTGTGATTGCTTATGTAAAGTCCAAGGTCAGGACAGGTACAACATCCAATGTGGGAAGCGTAACCTCCCTGCTGGTCCTCAGTTTGCCATGGCCCGCCTCCTCTAGTCATTTTCGCATGTTGAACCTCTAGAGACACTATATTTGGAGGGTTTGTTCTCAGGCCTCTAAGTGTTGATTCATCCAGCCTTTCTTCATGGGGTTTCCATTGGGCTTCATTCGTGTCTCATTGGCTCATTTTTCTCTCGCTGTCTCCTACTTACGAGCTAAGAATTGCCAAAGCCACTGAGACTTCCATATTCTGACATGTTATTTGGAGGCTGGAAGGACTAGACCCAGCCTACTAATTCTAGAAACCATGTCAGGTGGGACACAGGTGATCACAGTTGCTCTTCACACGGACACTCAAGTATGTATTGCCATCTTCATTTCTCACACACACAGTGCCATTAGGAAAACAGATACACAACGTCTTGATGGCTTAGGTAACACCCATGTGACTCAGGAAACAGACCCAAGTTTTCCATACCCAGATCCTATCCCCTTTGCTCTGTCCATGTTACTATATCTCTTGCTTTTCTTTCTGCTCACTAGCCATGGTTTCTTCCTTCCTTCCATCCTTTCTTTCTTTCTTTCTTTCCTTCTTTTTTGAGACAAGGTCTCACTTTGTAATTATGATTTCTTTTAGACAATGAAAGAAACAAGGAGGTGGGATTAAAATGCTATATTCTGCTAGTATCTCCTATTTGAGGGAGATAGAGACTGTGGGAGAAGCGATGGTTGAAAGCGATGTTGAACTGATATTTCTTGTCCTTTCTAGTCCCCATTGGCATCACAGCCACAGATTTTAAGAAATGACTGTACAGGGTCCTTAGTGACCTAAATGGGAAATAGGTCTCCAAACCCCTTATTCATCACCAGCTGGTGCATTAGTCTCATTAATAACCAGGGCTTAATCCTCCACCTTCAAAGAGGCTTTCATTACCCCAAACAATAATTTTTTTAATTACCAAGACGGCGTGGCAATTGCATATTGAATACTAAGGTCAATTTAAAAGTAATAAATACTTCTGAAAATTCTTTGAACATTTTAATGAATTAAAAGTTATGAAATATTTATAAGCAGTGGCAACACCATTTAGTACCATTAATAAAATAAATACATTAGTCAGAGAATGAAATTCATTACTATTTTACTACGAGACATCGATGTCAATGACAGAATAGTGCTCCAAATTACTTGTAAAATAGACCAATTATTTTAGTGTGATTAATCTTTTCAATTATTTCTTTTATGTAGTTGTAATTTGAAAGTAATTTTCTTCTGGGAGTACCATGACCTCAGCACATCCATTCTTTATTTATTTATATTTAGAAACTCTTTTTGGATCTAGCCTCCATTTTAGGGTGAGTTTCAATGGTTCAATATTTAAAACAATAACCCAAGCAATCGTTATTGTTCCTAAGCACTCTATAGGCATTTGTAATTGGCTTTATTAGTGATTATGAGTAAGTCATTCAAAGTAAGGAAGTCATTGCCAATAGTAGCTGTTCACTGGTAGGGAAAGGGAAGCCAGCAAATGACCTTGGTCCTATGGCCTCGCTCTGTCTCGCTGCTTTGGATTCCAGTCTGCTGGAAGGGGCAGTGTGTGCAGCATGTCTAAGGACCCCCCAACTTCCCTGTCTTCCCCGCAGGATTAAACAATATTAGTTCTTTGCAAGGCACAAAGACTTCTAGGGATGAGGTCACAAAGTGATAAAGGAAATGACATTATCGGAGGTGAAGGCACCAGTTGCGGGGGAAAGAGGAACAGCTGCCTTTAAAACCACAAAGCAGCTCTAGGCTATTAGAGTCTGCTGGAAGTAAGAGAGCTTCCTCTCCACCCTATGGCTTGGACAAGGCGCAGATGGAAGGCAGAAGGTGGGTGGGACTCTGCAAACGCCGCCTGGGATAGCTGTGCAGAATTATTCTGCTCTGGTTCCAGAATGAGGAAACTCAGCTTAGTCAAGGGATGCTAGAGAGAGGAGGCAGTGGTATTTATCATGCCAGGCACTGGCTAGGAGCTCTGCACACATATCTGTTTTAATCTCCCAACAAAGCTATAATTATGTATTATTAGCCCATTTAATGATGAAAAAAAAACAAAGCCCACAGATTTAAGAAACTCTTCCAAGCTCACAAAGGTGGGAAGTGACAAAGCTGAGCCTCCACACTCATTTGGTCTGATTTAAAAGCCCATAATCTGCCTCCTACATTAGGATAAGCAAACCTTTATTGAGCACTCACCATGAAAACAGCACTCTTAGTTGCTAATTGAGACACAGGAATGAAAAAAAAAAAAAGACTTTGATTCTAGGAAGTTAGCATCTATTGAGTGAGACACATAAATAACTCTGCAGAGAAGTGGATTGTTCTAAAATAGAAAAGCATGGAAACATGATTCTGAAGTGAGACAGAAAATAGTATCTCAGCTGAGATCTGAAAGAAGCATGGGGCTGTGGAAGACAGCCCGTGCAGCAGAGCAGGCTGGAAGGAGCTTTGAGCCGAGGAGGTGTTGGGAAACGTGAGTCAATTGCAATAGCTGGATGAAACCATAACTTGTGTTGTATATGCATAGGTGCATACATTCCTATGTGGGTGGTGTATATTTGCACATGTGTGTGCGTGCACGTGCACACGAGAAGTTTGTGCCTGGAAGCCAGAGGTCAGCGATGGGTCTTGTCCATAATTTTTCTCTATTTCTGTAACTTTTTTCTTTTTGGTAGACAGAGTCTCTCATTGACCCCATGGTTCATTGGGTTGCTTGCCAATGAGCCCCAAGGACCTTCCAGTTTCTGCTTCTCAATGGTGAGATGATAAGTATGTAGCACCATGCTCATTATTTCTTATCATAGTTACTTACTTATTTTTAACATTGGTTCTGAGAATTGAACTTAGCTCCCAATGCTTTACTGACCAAGCTGTCTCCCTAGCTTGACATAATTTTAATGCTTACTTTTAAGTGACTTAGCCTACTTAATAAAGTAGAGGTAAGAGATTTTGGAGAAAGAGAGTTAAGAAGGGGTGTTTTGGAAATAGGGTTTGTCCAGTACCAATTGGGTTTCTCTGGACGCTGTGACTGGTTTACCTCTGTTGTGCAATTCCAAGGAACAGACTCCATCTTTGCAGAGTTGACTCTGTCCCTTGAAGTGACAAGCCTGGCTAAGTAGCAACCTCTCAGACCAATCTTATGTGGTTTTCATCACCTACTGTGCATTTGGCCATTAGTCCCCATCACCAAGCTGTGCAGGGGGCCAATTTCTTCCTGTGAATGGTAGCTTCTCCATGGGGAACTGAGAAGCAAGGAGAGAGCAGCTCATTTTAACTGGCTTCAGGCAAGGAGGGCCCAGAGAAGTTCAGCAGCCCCTGGTATTCTTTATGTTGCATCTCTAAGTCAGTTTCTTAGTGACCCTCAGGATGAGGTCAATGCAAGGAAAACTATTGACATATTGCTATTCCCACTTTCAATTAAAAAACAATCAATGTGCCAATTCTGGAGGAGACCTTTAATGTCCTTTCAGATCTGAAGGGTAGACTTGTCTCTGGAAATGAAGAGGTGAGAGAGGGAATAAGTTCAGGTTTTCTGATTGCTGGTTCAGTATTATTCCATGATCTTTGGAGAGAGCAACAATGAAGCTAGTTTGTAGGAAGACATCCCTGCAAATGGAGCAGCTGCTTGATATCGCTCGTGTGAATTAAGTGTAAGTGGGGATGCCCTTTGGGGAGCAGTTTCTGTATCAGATAGAATGAAGATCTTAAAGCCACAATTCCACACTCAGCCCTAGATAGGGAAAACAACTGTCTATTAGGGTCAGTAGGTTCTGAGATTTCTATCTTCTGGGTAAATGGCTGTTTGATTAACAGGCAGATGCTCCAGTGGATGAACGGGCAGAAGTACTGGTAGATACAGTGGATGAACGGGCAGATGTACTGGTAGATACAGTGGATGAACAGGCAGATGTACTGGTAGATACAGTGGATGAACATACAGATGTACTGGTAGATACAGTGGATGAACATACAGATGTACTGGTAGATACAGTGGATGAACATACAGATGTACTGGTAGATACAGTGGATGAACATACAGATGTACTGGTAGATACAGTGGGTGAACATACAGATCTACTGGTAGATACAGTGGGTGAACATACAGATGTACTGGTAGATACAGTGGGTGAACATACAGATGTACTGGTAGATACAGTGGATGAACATACAGATGTACTGGTAGATACAGTGGATGAACATACAGATGTACTGGTAGATACAGTGGGTGAACGGGCAGATGTACTGGTAGATGCAGAGATGAGTCTGCTGCAGAAAGGGGGAGTTTTTTTTTCTGGTAACCCCAAGACACAATCTTCATTTATAAGCACAGTTCGAGGACCCTGCTGGGGCATGGTTTGCTGCTGGAACACATAATGCCCAGTTTGGACCAGTCTTCCAGGAGCCCATAGAGTCATCCCTCATTTTTCCCAGCAGGATTTTGGAGCCTACCCCAGACTCTGGTTGGCTTCATATGCCTGATCAAAGAATTGAGCTTGTCTGTTTGGCCTCTCTCATTTCTTCATATCTTCTCTTGGGCTAAGGAGGATGTCCTCCATTGTCCATCATCATCGTTGCTGGACCTCCTGGCATAAATCATCAACCTTTGCCCAAGAACACTCACATTAACTTTATGGCCAGCACACTGAAGCCAGGCCCCACATGGGAAAAAACTCATCTGATAAAAAAATTGTCTGATATTGAAAATATTCTAATCTCATACTTAATCCTGATCTTTCAAACAAGGTATGGAGTATAACTGGTTTAGGCTTTCATATTTTATATGAGAACAGAATTATAGGATCAGAAAATCTAGACCATAGAAGAGCTGAAAGGTGAGCTGTCTAGTGGCTCTCAAATCGTATTTTAGAAGTCTCAC
Organism: Ondatra zibethicus; assembly: GCA_004026605.1. Taxonomy (NCBI): domain Eukaryota; kingdom Metazoa; phylum Chordata; class Mammalia; order Rodentia; family Cricetidae; genus Ondatra; species Ondatra zibethicus. Next base: position 119,350 of record PVIU01001047.1, on the reverse strand, counting down.
CATGGGGCATGCCAACCTATAGGAGAAGTGGTTCTGACCCCTATTTTTTACACCAGTTCTGCAAGGATAACTTTATACACTAGACTTCACGTAAAACTTTTAAGCATGGTTCAGCTTTTAAATGAAGAGTATGGATTAAGTACCTTCAAGGCAGTCCCAGAGAAGGTAAGATATTAGTGCATCTCCAAGCCTGAGGACAGGGTAACTGTGGTTACAACGCTGAGTTTGTTCTCTCGGATCCCTTCTCCTTTCTGAGCCAGTGAAGACAGTGAAATGTCCTCATGACACCCTCCCTAGAGGTATCAGGAATGCAAGGGACCTAGATGGCTTTTGGCTGAGAAATCTGTGAGCAAGTTGAACATGGTTCTGGTCTGGGAAAGCTCAGTTGTGTTTCTTGCAGGTTCCCAAAAGAGAAGGGAAATTCTGGGGGCTGGGAAGAAAGTGTATTTAGGCTCCCGCTGGAGTTGTTTGCAGCTCCCTCCTCGTTTTACACATGTTGGTCCTTTGAAGCTCTTTACTTTCCTTTGGACCAGCAGGCAGTGGTGCATCCCAAAGGCCCTTGACAGTCATGGAAGGATGAGGGGAATGCGGAATTGATTTCTTAGAAACACTGAGGTCAAAGGAGACGGAAGGATGAAGTACATTAGGCTGGTCAGTAATGTAATGTATCACATTCCAAAGGAAAGCTTTGGGTTTTTGGTCACTACACTTCAATACAGTCATTCTTCCGGTGGTGACCTTCCTTAGGAAGCAGCTAAGAGTTAGATGGCTTCCAATTCAATTATCAGCTGTGACTCGGGGGTAATGACTTCATTCGCTGGGCCTCAATTTTCCCATCCAACTAACAGATGTAATAACAATGGCACACAGCTTTCAGCATTGGAGTGAGGATGCAGGAAACTAACAGAAACACACACAGAGCAGGGCCTGGCGTGAGGAAGTACTAAATGAGCATTTACAATGTGTATTTTGTCAGTTTCTCAGAGCCCTGTGGATGCTGTTCACGCCATTTCAGGGATCTGGTCCTGCTCACTCTGGGCCATGTGGTTTATGTAGGAATCTCTCTGAAGTTGGGGGCCTTGGGGAGTGACCTCTGGGTTGTTTAGCAATGAAAGGCTTTTTGTGAACAGGATATGGGAGCCCATATCCGCATGTCTCTGGAGGTTGATGTCCCACTCAGCCATACTCAGGGTATAGACTGTTCTTTCACTAGCTTTTCTGGGAAAACATCTGGTTTCAGGCAATTTCTACTCACAGCTACCTTCTTTTGGAAGTAGGTTCACTGCACTAGCCTGGAGCTATGAAGCAGGAACAGTATTTATTAATCCATTGATTAACCAATCTGTCAACAAGCATTTGTGTGTTGTTTCCCACGTGCTTGGCACAGTGATAACTGCTCCCTTGAGCAACCAAAGAAATAAAGGAAAATGTATTGAACCTCAAGTTAGAGTCCCCCGATGACTAGTTGGCAAACAACTGTGGGGTTTAGATGCAGACGATTTCAAAGTCTTCCAAGCAGGATTTCAGTGGCTTCCAGTGACACAGCCCTAGCAAGGAGGTACAGATAGTCCCCATAATATTTTCTAACATGGGAGGGGATAAGGGATTACCTGTGCCCCATTGAAATGACTGTAAGGAAAGGGAACACTGCAATTTGCAGTGAGAAAGATGAACAATAGTCTTAGGGAGACCACCTAACTGATTCCAAAGTTCATATTAGTATACAAAAATGATATAAGAATAATAAGGCACTAAGAAAATGAAGTCTGAAGGATAAATTCAAGAGTCAGCAAAGTAGCCAGCCATGTGGGGCTGGCACACGCCTTTAATCCCAGCACTAAGGAGACAGAGGCAGGTGGATCTCTGAGTTCGAGGCCAGCCTGGTCTTCCAGGATAGCCAAAGCAAAACAGAGGAACTCTGTCTTGAAGCAAACAAGCAAACCAACAACCAGCAACAATGAAGAGTAGCAATGTAGCACCTATGATAGAATATAAGCACAGATAGAATACAAGGCGGCCGTAAGCTCAGTGGTCTGGTCCATTTAGTGTAGGGATCAGAGGAGCAGGAAGAAGTTGAGAGAATTCTACGGCATCTAGTAACAGATCAAACTTAAGCATCTGCACCTTCTGCAAAGACAAGAGAGTGTCAAGGATGAATCAGTGGCTTTATGATCAGATCAACTTTGGATCCAGTTCGGCTCCATGTTTTAGAGATCTTGGAAAGTTTTGAAACACCCATGACTTTCAGTTTTCCTGCGTGTGGGATGAGAAATGCCCCTGCTCTCTATCATTATTGTAAAGCTGTGACAAACAGTACACAGGAGGGGGTGAACACTTAGCCTCAGCATCTGCAAATGCCCCATCAACATTGGTGTACATTAACTGAGCACCGATTAGATTAAGTGCGCACACTGTGACAGATGTCAGTATTGAAAGAGGAAATAGGTACATCTTCGGTCATCCTGAAGACACCACAGATAGATCTTGTGTCCCTTGCAGGGTTAACTGTGCCCAACATTTCCTGTCAGCCTTCTCCAGATGAGCTAAAACAGTGCTCTTTCTCACTGGGGTCAAGAAAGAGGTGTAGAGTTATTAGCTGTGTTTCCCTTCAGACTTTATCTGTCCCTCATTTTGAGGGGGAATCGAGTTACAATTGGGTAATAGACTAGATACCTTGCAGGTCCATCTGCATCCCTGGCTAGCATGTCATCAGCTTGATCCACACCTCAAAGATGCTATTACTCCTCTTCTTTTCTTCATGACCTAACCAAAGCCATGACCCCAGAAACCACAGGCACTTGTCTATAACACATGGGCCTCAAGCATGTACCAAAGCATCACCCTAAATCCCCTTGAGTTTTAAACACGTGAGTGCAGTTTTAGGGTGATTCTTATGTTCAGATCTCGTCTACATCCTCTGAATTTGCTCCATTGTGGGAAGAGGGATGCCAAGCGCTCAGAACATTCTGACATCACTGATCTCTGCTTTATTTTCTCACAGGCCCACAACAGATCCTCCTTGTGTGTTGGCAGTTAACGTATTCTGGGTAAAAGGAGGGATGCAGGGACGCAGAGATCGACTGTTTCTCCATGAAGACCATCTTGTCCTTGGACTTGGGGCCTCCAGACCTAGAGACAGGAAGGGGGCTGGACTGTAAGGACTTCCCCAGGTTTCTTGATCAGGAAGAGGCAGAAGAGGGTGCCCTGCAGAGGTAATTTTCTGATTCATGGAAGATCACTGAAGGAGGCGAAGTCCTTGTTTGGAGAAACAGCTAAAGAACGAGCTTAAGCTCTGAAACAGATTCACTGCCGCGCAATACAAACCCCAGGGGAAGAATTCTCTAGGTGAGAGGGGCTTGCAAAGCAAGGGATGAAACATCCGGGTACCTGCCTGAAATTCTTAATTTGAGAATGCAAAGAGTTTTTGCAGAGCCAGGCATGCTGGCGGTATTTTGTACTGGACCTGATAGCTGGGCCTTTGTACTCAATTCGTTTTTTTTTCCCCAATTTTTTTTTTCAAATGGGATTCTGCCAGTTGCGTAAACTGACATTTTTTCCATGTGACAGACAGTCCTATTAACTGGTTACATTTTAACTGAGGGTGCCCTTCAGATGAAACAGATCCTTAACATCTGTGAAGTTTGATGACGTCCAGAGACCTTCACAGAGCCTCACGTTCACAAATGTGGAAACATTCACACACACTCCTGGCTCAATCCCAAACCACATTCTCTCAAGCATTGCCTCCCAGCACAGGTGAACCACCTTTTCTGCTGTAACCAGTTCAGTCTATCACATAATGATGATTTTCTTTCCCTCCACATAGAAATCAGTTATGACGAAAACAAGAACATTAAAAAAAATCATTTGTGGAAATTCTTGGAAGGCCATCAGTGAATGGATAGTCACAGTGGCAGAAGGAGCAGAGTCATTGCTCCACGTCACAAATAAGAGCATAAGCTTCAAATCCAGGCCTCCATATGCAACAGATGACCCCCTGTGAACGGGCCTCCATGCTTGCTCACAAATATTCTAAATGGAAGCTGGGTGGTGGTAGTGCACGCCTTTAATCCCAGCACTCAGGAGGCAGATAGATCTCTGTGAGTTCGGGGCCAGCCTGGTCTACAAGAGCTAGTTCCAGGACATGCTCCAAAGCTACAGAGAAACCTTATCTCGAAAAACCAAAAAAGAGAAAAAATATCCTAAACGGAGAATTAAGGTCTATAAGTGCCACTGGCTTATTTCCATTCTTCATTCTTAGGATGCTAAGGTCACAGGCTCCTTACAAGAGAGTGGGAGCTTTGAGCAGAAGCAGGGAGAGAAGCAGCAATGAAAGGTTCCTGAAACCTTTCTTTATTCTCTCCATCTGGGAAGGAATAAAGGATGCTTCTGGTAGACAGGGAGCCTTCTGATGAGCAAGGGGGGGGGGTTCAGCCTCACATAGCTACCACTGGTTTGTGTTAGTCTCTTTTCCATTCAGACTCGAAGTCATGTTTAATGAAATATGCATACAAAATAGGATGCTAAAAACCAGGATAGAAGACTCAGACCTACAGAGGGAAGAAAACAAGCTCGTCAGAAGCCTGTGAAGGCCTGAATACTGTGATGGAGTATTGCATTTGACTTGGTTTCCTGGAAGCAAAGGTAAAAATGGAAGGAAGAATAAAAGCTTACCTAGAGGTAAAGTCGTCACAATGTGGTGTCTGCGCAAAAGCAATTCAATGACACAGTGGGCCACGCCCATTAGGCTTGCACAGAGTAAAGCTAAATTTCTACACCTAACCATTTTCAGTGTTGTCTGTTAACAAGAACCCAGATAAAACTGATAAAATTCCTTCTGAATTTTGCCCCCAGAAAAAGCCAAATAGTGATTATCATTAAGTTATGGGGAGGGCAAGAGGTAGATAGAGATGTAGGTGAAGCAAACTGACAGAATGTTGGTAACTGCTAAGCTGGGCTGTGGCTGGGAGGTGGGGATTCATGTACTATTCTATCTACTTGGTGTCCATTTACATTTTTCGTGATAAAATATTATTAAGTGGTAGGAAGCATTTGTCGCCACAGAAGTCAAGTTAGTATATTATCTAAGAAAGGCTGTAGTCTACTTGATAACGTTTTAAGATAAGTAGATAAAAACCTTATTCTGGAATTCTTTTAAAATTGCTTTCCTGGGCTGTGGGGCACTTGTCAATGTTTGGAATCAGTTCCTAATCGCTGCAGACTTTGTATTCAAGCTAAATACAGTCATTGATGTATTTAAGACAGGCCGGAGAGGAGAGAGAGACAAAGACAGATCCACATACCTTCACTGCAGTTCTTTAGGGCAAAGAAGTCCACTGCAGACAAGCTTCGATTACCACTGGAGATATATTCCAGGGCCACTCGGAACGGGTTCTCTGGGCGCCCGATTCTCCCATGCAGCACGGTCCAGCTGGAAGCATTGGAAGGCAGAGGAGAGAAGCATAGGAAAATAGTGATGAGAAGCCAGCCCAGCCTGCAGAGACGGTCACTCCTCTGTAGTGAGTTCAGGTATCCCGTTCTTCATGGGCACCAAGAGATGGAGCCCCAAACGGTATTGAGGACAGTGACAGAGAGGAACATCTGTCTCATGTCTGTCCGATGAACTCAGAAATCCTATTCTCAAACTCACTGTAGACAGTGGCATTTCTAGATAGCTACAAATCTTTGACGTTGTTCTGTAGCTAATCTCATAGAGGAAGGACATCCATCCATGATATAACCCGGCAGCAGAGTCAAAGAACAGTTTCTCAAAGTTTACACTTGGTTTTGGCATGCCCAAAGCCTCATCATCCCCAGGTTTGCTGTGTAGTTACTTATGGGAAGCTAGTGAGAATTACTTATTTACGGCTGCAAAATTAAAGTGCACCGAAGCATGTACTTTGGGGTAAAAGACACCGAAGATTGACATGGACTTCGAGAAACAGTGCAAACAGAAGAAGACAGAAGCAGGCTCAAGATGAGCTCTGCATCCGTCTGTGATTGCAGATGTGGACACCGACAGAGAGCAGAGGATTAGCCAAAGGAGCATTCTTAAACCGTGCTCAGGCTACTAACCTCTTGGGACAGTCTCCTGTCACTTATTGGAACATCCAGTTTCCTTTTCAATAATGACTCAGATATATATCAATATCAACATATAAATCACAATATATACTACTATATGCATATTGCAATATATATCACTATATACATATCTATATATATACTATATACATGAAAGAGAGAGAGAGAATGAGGGAAGGAGAAAGCTTGTGTTTATTACAACTGCATATTTAAACAAATTTCTGTGAGGAATAGAAATTATATGGATTATCATTTTCTTTCTTTAAAAACAATTTTTTGGGGTATAATTGCACATTATAAATTGCTTGCATGGATACATAATTTGATAAATTAAAGCATATAAATTAGAGGTTTTTGACTTGGGTATATACCAAAAGATCATACCAATATTCTATATTTTCTCACTACCAGGTTGGGCTTAAGTATGGCAAGATTAAGGGTTTTGTGAGGGGAGAGGGACTAAATTTTTGTTTGCAAATCTTTAATCCCTCACACCAAAATATAAAGTGATAGTCACTGCAAAAAGAGCAAAATGGAATCAAACTAAGTCTCCAGCAATTCTGAAAGTTCAGATAACTCAAGGCACCCGCTGTCTGGAGCCAGCCATAGGCACCACCTCACTGTACAGCCTTGGCTGTGGTTTACCCAAGCGGCACCACCCTCCAGGTGCCTGTCTGTGAGTGCATATTGCCACCCAGTGCATGTGCATGTCTGAAGGTGATGGACACGGATGATGTTATTTATCACTCACCGCTTGTGTTTTTAACAACTTGGGCATATGATTGTGTTGACACTACCGGTGTAGTGACCTAAATTACTACAATCAACGCCCAAGTATGTGTTCATTTAAACTCTGAAGTGTGCTCTCATTCGCTCCCTTGAGGCTGAGGGTCCATTTCTGCATTTTCTTACTAATGTCCTACCTGTTCCTTCTTTTCTGTCTTTGACATGTGTGTCTGTGTGGATGCATGTAGGTGCATGTAGGGGCAAGTAGGTGTGTGTAGGTCCGAGGTTGACATTAGACATCTTCCTTAATCATGTTCTTCCTCAGTTTTTAAGACAGGGCCTATCACTGACCCTAGAGTTGGGCATTTTGACTAGACCTGCGGAACATCCATGTCCTGCTCTGGGAATCTGCCTGTCCCTGCTCCACAGTATTGCAATTGCACACAGATGCCATGCTCAGCTCTTATCCAAAGTTAGGCCCTTGTGGTTGCTTGGAAGGCATTTTTCCAACTGAGCCACTTCCCCAGCCCCATCTTGGTTCACTGTTGGTGATAACGGTATTGCTTAAGGCAACACTGACCCTTCTTAAAGGTGTTTCCCAATAGGCAGTTTTCTGTCTTGGGTCTCTGCAAGGAAGGGTTGTGAGACATGAAGTGGATGTCTGTTGAAGGAAGTGGGGACTTTTGTTCTGTCTCTGTGCTTTTCTGTAGTTAATTCAGATCGCTAGAGTCAAGTCTTCAGCCATTTAATAAAAGTGGATTAAGTTTCCCCACAATAGATGCTGTAGAAGGGATTATTGCCGCTGTAAAGCTTGTTCTCTGTTAGGGCACCCAGCAGGGTTTCCATCCCAAATAAAACCGGTGCAATTGAATAAGGAAAAGGAAGCTTTTCAGTTTAAATGTGGAACTGTCACAGAAAGAAATATTTGAAAGGAAAAATGTAACGAGGGGTTCTTAAGGAGAAGAAAAACAAATAGGCAGAGAATGCGGAATCTGCCGTGTTCTTCTGAAGCATAAAGGGCTCTGGTTTAGAGGAAAGACGGTCTTGAAAGGCATGAGTCCTCTCCTCTTCTGCCCAAATCTCAGCTCTGTGCTCTGAGAATGATGGATTTTAATTCCAGGTACACAGTGGCCCTTGATCATGATTTCCATTTGTGGATTGGCGCTCGCCCTCGGGATAAACGTGTCAGGAGTTTTAGGGATTAGTTTCTGAGTTACCGATGCAATAACTTTTGCTTGAAATTCTCTGGCCTTTCATAGTTTACTGCCACGACTCCAATAACTTTCAGAGCAGTTGCCAAACATGTATTTTATATCCAGGGAAGCTGGGACTGGGAAAGGGCAAAGTTCGTACCCAGGGTCAGATTTGTTCAAGAGATGGCCCCAAAGCCCAATGAGAACCGGATCTGAGCTCTCTTCTCTCTCTGCTTCCATCTTCTTGGCTTACCTCCCAGTGGTCACAAAACGGGTTCATTAGGACCCTGCTTCCCATAGTTTGGCTGTTGGCAACTCAATTGATGCTGAAAGGGGAAAGGTTTTATTCTGACCTAGAATCTTCTGGAAGCAGATGTGCAACTGTATCCATGTGCTGGGGATTGGCGACACTCTAGGACGGGAGCTACAATCAATCAATCTGACAGTGTGGGCGTCCTCCTGGACTTTAGGAAGCCAGAAGGATTGCATGGACAGCCTGTCACAACCCATTATCTTCCACATGTCTCTCTGGAACTCTCCAGTTCCCCCATTCTGCCTCCGCCTCTCATTTGCCTGATGACTTTGAATGAGACACTTTGCTGAAAATGCCTAAAATTTTGCATGTTTTTCAACCAATTTTATTCTCAAGCAGAGAAAATATCTCCAATTTGCATGACTCTTTTTTTTTTGAGGAAAACTCTGACCATTCACTTTTGCTTAGTGATTGCAACATGATGAATAAATTAGAGGCTATCAAAGACCCTCTAAATCAACCAAACAAATAAACAAACACGAAAGCCAAGAGGGTTGGCTTGTGAATACCAAGGTCTATTTCTGACCTGGAATAAAGAAGTCTTTGATTCTGGTTTGGGCCTTGATTGGCCTTGGACAACTTTCCACACCTCCTTGGGTGTGAGTTTCTTCATTAGCACAATGTGGCCATTGAGATGAAAGTTCTCTATGGGCCTTAATTGACTGCTGTTTGCCCATCTCTAGCATTTCACAGGATGCCTGGTGACACAGCATTTTATGAAAACCTTGGAAGCTGCAATTAACAAATAATATCTCACAGAGGTACTTTGGAGACGAGCGATCGGTCTTCAGTTACAGATCTATTTATGCAAAGAGGCTCTGTCTTGCTCTTGTAGAGAAATGGAGACATGTTCAAGGTCACACACTGAGTTAGCCAATAATAAATAAAATCCAGTACTGCTCCTGGGTCCTGAGGCTCAGAGACAACATAGCCTATATATCAGTATGCCCAGTCAATTGCATTTCCATCACTAAAATCACAGAGACAGAGAAGGGTATATATACTGGCATTGCTCGAGGGACCACTGGCATGACTTTTTAAGACTAGCCACTGGGAGTGGGGTGAGAAATCTATAGAAAAATACTAAGAAGATCTGATAGAGAAATGAAAGGAATTTCTCAACCAGGGTAGTCCCTACATACTTAAAGGAAGCTGCCTGGCAACATCGGCTGTTGTGCAAGTTGCCGATGAGACTGAAGGGTTAGCAGCCCTCATTCAAGAGCATGGAGGAAGCAACTTTCTTTAATCCCTGAATGGAGGGACGTTTTATGGCAGCACGTGAGGGCCATGGATGGTGTTTACAAGACAGAATGTATCTTTCTTTGTGTTCATGCAGTGTCCTGGCATGCATGATACCAACATCAGGCTTCCTCGTAAGAGGGAGCTCTCAAGTTCTAAAGCAAACTGTTCATAGGGAATGTTTTTCTGAGAAGGTTTTCACTGATGCAATGTGGCAGGCGGGGCCCAGACTCAGGTCTCAGCTTCATAGCCTATTAGCTATGACACCTTAGTGATTTAACTTCTGTGGGTTTTGCTTCCCTAATTTTTAAGATAGAGGTCATACAGCAAATTTAGAGTCATTTTGGGATATGCAGCAATACACCATCTTGACCAACCAACCAACCAACCAACCAACCAACCAACCAACCAACCAATCAACTAACCAACCAACCAACCAACCCATCCACATGAAAGGCCCAGCATTAGGTATAGGCCATAATGTCTGACCTGTGAAATTACGTTGAGCATCTGAGGGAAAGACTCAGGCAAAGTAACAAGATGAGTTCTTGCCACAGTAAGTCCTCAACAGGGATTTATTCTTTTTAAAAATTTATTTATTTTATGTATATGAGTGCTCTATTGACTTTTAGCCAAAGAGGGCATCAGATCCCACTACAGTTGGTTGTGAGCCACCATGTGGTTGTTGGGACCGCTGGAAGAGCAGCCAATGCTCTTAACCCCTGAGCCATCTTTCCAACCTCTAAGGGATTTATTCTTAAAGAAGAGCACAGCTTTCTTTACTGAGTCATACTGGTCCAGGTAAACATCTGCAGCTCAATTTCTTTATGAGACACAAGGTTGAAAGGATGGTGGATAAAAGAGGGGGAGAAGAGCACTTAGGATTTCTTAATTAACAGCCATTGTATTTGTTTTTCTTTTCTGTTTTTTTTTCCTTTTGTTTTTCAAGACAGCATTTCTCTGTGTAACAGCTGTGGCTGTCCTGAAACTCACTCTGTAGACCAGGCTGGCCTTGAACTCACAGAGATCTGCTTGCCTCTGCTCCTGAGTGCTAGGATCAAAGGTGTGTGCCATCATGCCTGACCATGTATTTATTTAAAACAAGAAAACCTTAAGTGGGTCTTCATAACATAAACACAACTCTAAGAAATTATGTTGGAACATTCCTACAAGAAGATTTATTAGCCTTATAGTACAGTAGCTGTCCAATCATCTTCTCAGAGCTGGGAAAAGGCCCCCACATTTCAGATAAACCTCTATTTCATCTTTGCAGCTTCCTGCAGCCTGGAAAAGGATGCTTGGCTGCCTACTTCACGGTTAAAATCTGTCGGGGTGGCACCCATTCTTCAGGTGTTACTGGTGCACTCTTACTAAAGTGTTTTGATATTGTGGGACCACTGAGAGTTTAAGATTTAAATTGCAGATGAGTAACTTATAGACTAGTGAGAAAAATATATATCCCAAAGTTTATAACGAGTGACAGGGTATCGGAGCTAAGTGAGTGGTATACAAGTACTAGGTATTACATGGCAGGCAAAGGGGCAGCTCAGACTTCCTGATCAGAACAGGTGCCCCTTGAGGTTGGGGTGTGAGAGTGCACAGGCACTGGGGAAAGGGCAACGCGGAGTGGCATGAGTACCTGAGCAGAGATTTATGCTCTGTATACACAGTGGTCCAGTCTGGTGAGAGGGAATATTTATTTTTTATTGAACTCCACAGGGAGGATGATCCATGTGTCTCACTTCCCTACTTTATTAATGGCAAAATGATGGATCCTTCACCCTTGTGTCTTATGCAATGCAGATGCTCAGCCAATATTTGCTGAAGGAGAGGAGAAACAAGGGAACGTATTTCTATTAAATCTGACAATATTCTGACATTTTGGGGCAAAATTTATGTGGCAGTGGAGCTGAGTGAATCTAAAAATTCATGATCACTCACTAATGATAACCATCATCTCTACCCAAGTGATAATGATGCCCTTCCTATGAGGAGGCACCAAAAGATGGAGGCTGGGGGAGTAGGGTAATGCAAGGAGGGGGTGGTACATAAAACTACAAGGTTCATCAAGTCACTCATGGTAGCTGCATTTGCCAAGAGCCAATAAGAAGCAATCAGTGAATTATACAATAAAGACCTGGGGGTGTTTGAGTTCTCAAAGAGGAAAAAAAATAATCCCATCCGATACACTAATACTCTCCACCTCACAGGTCAAGTCAATATCAGCATTACCTGCTACGGCAGCACTTGCCACAATAGCAGCTCTGATACGAAGACAAACAACGCCATTAACATTCACTGAAAGTCGATCCAGGCTCTGCTTAGAGCTGGAGTTTGACACATAGGAAGTCTTTAAGAACATCATCTTATTCTGCCCTTCTAAACTCCTTGAGGTTAGAGCAGTCCAGCCAGATCTTTATTTCAATTTCTAGCCTTGGAAAACATGGCTGGGGAGGTAGTGAAGCTCGGCGATGTGGCCATCTTCACGCTCTGTATTGGCCCCGACAGCCACGCTGTTAGCTGGTAATGAACCCTCTAGCTGGGATAGACAGAGTCACGAGATGAGTTGGGGGTGGCAGAAGTTACACGAATCATACAGAACTCCCTGGTGTGCTGGCGGTGGTTATGTTTAGGAAGTGTGACCCTGTCACAGTTTGGACTGCATGCCGGGCATTCTTCTACTGTGTCTTTGCTCGCAGTCTCTCTTTGACAAGGACTCAACTCAGGTGTGAAGGTGTGAAGATGTGTTAGAAACAAGGAGCCCAGCCAGTGGGAGCTTGCCTAGATCAATACGAGAGGAAAGGACACCAGCTGAAGTTCTTCATCTCACGCGGCAGGAAACACACACACACACACACACACACACACACACACACACACACACCTCAAATTTCCCTTCAAATATACTCTGTAGCCAGTAAAAACTATTCAGCACGACTTAATATTCTCCCCCCTTAAGTCGGCCTGCATTTAAAGAACTTGTGTGGGAGATGTGAGAAGGAGCATGCCCAATCAGAGTAAATTCCACTGGGGAGTCCTTGGTTGCTTATTCACTTTCTGTGGTAATACCATGTGTATGGCCTGTGGTCTTTTATTCCAGCAACCTTGGCTTTGCTATTTGTTTGCCCTTTGCAATGTCCTAGAAGTTAGAGGATGGAGTCAAGACAGTGGCTTAGCTTACAAAGTACTTATCTAAGGACCTGAGTTTGAGTCTCCAGCACCCGTGTAGGATCAAGGTGCCGGGTGTGCAACTCTAACTCCAGTGCCAGGGCTAGGGGCATCTGAGATGGATGGATCTCTGAAGCTCACTGCTACGTGGCCTAACCAAATTAGCAATTGAGAGACCCTGTCTCAAAAAAAGCAACTGAAGAAGACGCATGAAATTGACCTCTGGCCTCCATACATATATGCACATGTATACATGCACCTGAAATATATGCACACATTCATAGCACACTGCACACACACTCACACACAGAGATAAGTTTGCTCTGGAGAAGACTGGGACTTGGTACTGGATAGGGACTGAGAATGAGATTTCTGATTCAGTCAGGATCTGAGTCCCACTGACGCATGGTAGGCAAGACCTGCCTACAGCTAACAGTGGTGCCAGGCTCTACAGAAGAGGGCTATCAACAGAAAGGGTGCCAAGGCAGGATGGGTTTGCTCTGGTTCCAGGTTGCCTTGGGTGTGACTTAGCACTGGCAAGAAGCTTAATATTATCAGAGATGCTGAATACGTGATGGAGTGAACCCAGGTTCTACCACCAAGCTACATGCCCAGCCCCTTTGAATTCTTACTTTGGCTTATCTTTAGTTTCTTTTGGTTATCTTTCCCTCTCCTCCCCCCCCAATGCCCTCTTCCCTCTCCCCTTCTTCCCCCTCCTTCTCCCTCCTTCTCTTCTTTTTCCCTCTTCCCTTTCCTCTCCTCGTTTCTTCTCTCCTACTTCCTTATCTCCCATTTTTATTCCTTCCTACTCTTCCCATTTCCTACCTCCATTTAAGAAAACCGTATTGCTTAAGAACAGAAACTTTGAAGCCAGATTTTCCAATTTGCAATCTCATTTCCGCCCCTTACTGGCCATGTGACCTCAGGCTAGCAACCTAACCTCTCTGTGCCTGAATTTCCTAGTTGATATTGTAAGGGAAAGTTGTAATAGAAGTGTTCTTAACTGGTCTCCATGTGACCAATTTGCCCGCTGCATTAGCATACACCACATCTGCATTCAGTAAAACACTGTATGCCCTCAGAATGCTGTATGCAGTCACTAATGTTCAAGTTGTTCTCAGTACCTAGCTCTCACCTCTACTCCCATAGCTTGAGTTATACCCCCTCTGAGCATCAGTTACATCCGTCCAGACCTGTTAGAGCGTCTCCATGCAGGTCAACTCATTAAGCTGATGTAATAGACAGTAGAAAACTTTGGAAAGACTGGCTAAATTATCACCAGTACTGCTGCCAAATTAGGTCTAAATAGGGCAACAGAAAAGGCCAGGGGAAAATGCTTAAAATCCAGAGATCTTCGAAACCATTTTCAAATTTTTTTCTTCTTTTGATAAACTGAGACTGAGCATCCCAGATGAAGGAAGGTGGCCTGTGTGTGACTGATGGGAGAGACAAGGTGGAGCTCTGGTCACAGATGACCCTGGAAGCAAAGGTGGTGGCCTCTTATGTCAACAGTGGGCAGATGAGTCCACATTTGTTCCCTGTAAGCTAAAGTAAGACTTTCCAGGATGGAAGCTGATTCCCAATATGGATCAACAACTGTGGATCCTAATCTCATGGTCTAGGAGGGGTTTTCCTGTACCTTAATTTGTAAAAAGGACTACACAGAAGATTCAAAAAATGCTTCCCCTTCATTGAAGGGACGATGGTCACTCAGACAAAGCAAACGTGACAGAAAGTTTCAAACGGAGAGCAGCGAGATGAGAGCCCTGGCGCCTTTCTCCCCCGCATTTTGATTTAGGGCTCAAGCAATCTCATATCCTCCACGTCCTTCAGCATCTGTTGATGCCCCCATGGGAGTTGCAGGGCTGGGTGGGCCCCAGCTGGATTTGAGGCAGTGGGCGTGACAGGAGAAAGGGTTTGTTCTGCCCTGGTATCTCAGAAAGGACGGAGAATTCTAGGTGAGCACTGTGAGAGGGACTCACCAAGGTTTCCCACTCTACAGATGTAAAAGGCAGTCTTTCTGGCAGGGTGGATGGTAGATTTTCTCTGAGAAGAGTCAGGTTTGACTTTCCGCTTGCTTTTCGAATTCCTTCTCCGAGGTGGTGTGGACATGTACCCAGCTGTGGCCAGTAGGGACACTAATGGGGTTCCTTATTCTCTTTCTTCCTGCCAATTGCTGTTTAACATTCTTTGTTCTTTTCAAATACAACCTTTTGTTTCAAGCCAGACCAGTTCTGGTTATTACTGTTTGCTTTCATATACATCTACTCACGGAGAAGGACGAAGACAGCATTGAAAGACGAAGTGCCATTTCCATAGTTCCCCTCCATCAGTCCTCTCTGCCTCCAGCTTGAACCTTGAGTCCTAAGTGGGGTCAGGGCAGAAGCAGCCATCCTGGGCCACCACCTTACAGCTCTTTCCCCAGGGTCACCAGACTCAGCCTTGTATTGCTGCATGCTCTCTAAATGCTCCGAAGCCCAGCCTGCTCCCTAGAGAGGCAGCCTAAATGTCATCTGACGTGCTAACAGATTGATTGGTCTGAAGAAGAATTCAAGCCTCTGAGCCAAACAAAATGCCGATGGCTTTGCTCAGAGGCTCCCTGTCAGTCATAAATCTCTGGCAGAGTCAAACCAGTGTACTGAAACTTTACATGGTAGGTGGGCCTGGCTGTAAACTGTGGTTCCTACAGGCCAAATCTGGGGCTGGAATCAGTGGGCAGCCATGGAAGGCCAGAGGGACCTGGGAGACATAGAGTAAGAAGAGCCTGAAGACTTCGTGCTACCTGAATTAATGTTGCATTTGCAAGCTCTATCCATTCTGCACCTTTGTTGGGGTGGCTGTTGACAGCAGATGTGATGAGAGGAGGGGGGGCTGGAGTTCTTGGTACGGAGGATTTCACAAGCTCTACTACCCAGAACAGATGTTAAGCACCATGAACAATGATGTCATAGCAGGGCGGAGAGGTGAAAACTTTGGCCTGAGTTTTGGCTATCACCATATCTAATTCTCTTAGTATCCCAGCTCCATGGGACAACGGGCTGTTTCTCAAAGACCGATTCCCAGGACTACATGAAGCTCCACTCTGCAGCCATTTTACAACTAAGGTCTGAAATGATCTTGAAGCTCAGACATAACCGGGGCTCTTCAGCCCTCAGTCCTGCCCATTGCATCCCGTACATGGCAAGGTACTTTATGCCTCTGTCCTTGTTGCCAGAGTTGTTCTCTGTATCCAAAGCCCCCTTTCTACATCTTAGCCTACTGAATTGATTTTTGATGTCATAGTAGGAACAAAGTTGCTGGGTTGGACCAGGCAACTGTTAGAAGGAACGGTGGCAAGAGGTGCCCAGTTCTGCCTGGAACTCTTGGAAATGTTTCTTGAAGGTGGTGACATTTGTAATAACTGCTGGACTTCTCTTGCTCTCATTAGAGAGGGCAGGAAAGGTGCTTCCATTGGTTGGATTGTGCCCCTGTGCCTCCAATATGGATTGAAGCCTTAAAGTCACCTGTTGCCACACTACACTGTCTGGAGCCACAAGCCAAAGGCAAAGCCTTCCAGAAGTTGCTTTTGGTGATGGTGTTGCATCGCAGAAACAGGAAAGCAACTGACACACTCTAAGCACTTTGTGCTTCCCCATGTATCTGGGGCTGCCTCTCAGACGAGTAGTATATATCACCAGCACCTACAGGGAGACTCCTCTGTACAGCGACACCAGGAGGTCCTTGCTAATGACCCAGGGGATTAGTTACTCCTCCCTTTGTGGTGATGGAAACAACTGAAGGAACAAAAGGATTATTTTGGCTCTTAGATCCAGGATACAGTCCATCAAGATTGAAAAGTTGAGGGAAATGAATGAGCATCTGGTCACATGGTGGCCACAGGCAGGAAGTAGATCCTACAGAATGGGAGTGCTTAGCTACCAGCTTTTTGTTTTGCTCTCAGTCCAAGACCCCAGCCCATAGAATGACCCTGTCTGCATTTTGGATAGGTTTCCCCACCTCAATTAACCTCATCCCAATAATCTCTCACAGCCATGCCCAGAGCCTGTCGCTTACTGATTTTAGAGCCTGTCAAGGTGACAATCAAACTTAGCCACCACACTGGCCCCTTAGCCTTGCATAGGAACTCACACCTTTAAGCTCTGCTTGAAGCAACTAGTGGGGTTTGGCCTTCAGGTGTCCAGTGTGTTAGCCACGCGGGAGCTTTCTATAGCACAGAAAACAACAGCTTGGAAAGCCCTGAGAAAACCTTACTTGGGAGTTATATTCTTGGCTGGAACTTATTCTACCAATTTTTACCTGAATTTAGACCAACTCAAAATATGACCTGGAACTAGTACAGGCTTCATGGGAGAACATGTACTAGAAGCAGAGGCGCATGGGGGAAGATCAGAGCTAGGCTAGGTTGGGCGGGAATGCTCAGGCACAGGGCCAGCTCTGCCTTCTCTCTTCCGAGTTCAAGAGGACTTTGAGTATTTACAGTAATAAATCCCTGAGCATTCAGAACCCTTTTGACACTGGACCTGGCCTTGGAAGCCAGAAGCCATTTTCCAGAAGGTGCTGGCTTCTGGGTTTTGACTGGGTCAGTCCTTCAGCTTGGGAAATAGCCACTGTGAAATGGAGCACCCCATCTCCCTCTACTTGCTTCCCACGAGATGCTTGTAAACTGTCTGAGGAATGAGCTGCCTGGATACTCACTGTTCATAAATGTCACCCCACTGGCCCTGCAGTGCAGCATTGTGAATAGCAATCTAAGCAGAAACCACCAAAGAGTCAATAATAATTGGTCCCTGAGGATGAAGATACCATGATGTCTGTGGTGTTTGTATAAGTACAGCATGGGGGGCTGGAGAGATGGCTCGGCTGTTAAAGGCTTGGCTCACAACCCAAAATACGAAAGTACAACATAGGTATTTCCTGTGTTCAGAGCTGACTCTTACTAGGGAAATTAGAGAGTTGTAGAGGGGGTGTGAGGAGCAGGGCGGAGCTTGAATAAGTGTGCCCATGAGCCTATCAGTCTGGTGGTACATAGCAAAATATAATATAACAAGAAGTGTAAGAAGCTGTGTTAGCAGTGCCCCAGCAACTCGTCTTGCATACACTGGGGCAACTGTAAAGATGCCCTAGCCTCGCCCATTGCCAGAAGATCCACATTCTTTGTTTTGGTTCAGTCCACTAAGAAGTCCAGATTTTCAGTAGGCAGTGCCTGCAAAGCAGGAGATCTCTCGTGTCATTGTGGGGGGCTCTGACTGATGACCTAGGGCACTTACTCAGCCAGGCGGTCATTTCTCTTGGCTATCTCTACCCGATGGTGGCTCTGGATCATTGGCAAATGCACCCTTTGAGACTCATTTTTTCCCTTTCGCTCCTTAGTCTTTTTAGTGAAGTCCTCTTTTCTTCATCCTGATCTTTTTCCCTCACCCAGCCCACTGTCTCCCAACAGAAACAGAAGTTTGGGGGCCTACAATGAAACCTTCCCTGTAATTAGTGATTTGGGATGCAGATCTACACACTTCTGTTGTACAAACTGCTGCCACCAGATAGAAAGCACTCAACGTATCTCAGTGGTGGTGCTGTTAGCTACTCCTGTCCCCAGCATCCTGCCTGGGCCACTTTTGATGCAATATCATCAGCTGCTCTTTGGGGAGCAAAGCAACAGCTTGCTTTGGCTCTTCCATGGCAAGTAGGCCATTAGCAGGCTGTGGCTATGTTTGTGGCTTCTCTCTGCCCTTGGTACTTGTGTTGGCGTGAATCCCATTTCAACATCCCATAGCTCCCTCAGAAAGTACCCCTGTCCTCTCACCCCAGCCCCTAGCATCACGCTCCTCTATTGTTTTCCATGGAAGGATTTCCAGTATGCATTTGCATGTGCACAGAACGGTAGAGTTTTATAAAATAAATATGGGTGGGCATGCACGCCCTAACCCATTGCTTCTTGCTTCCTACAAGGGACTGGGAAAGTGGAAGTGGATGGGAGCCTGTTCTCCAAATACCACTGCTGGAGAAAAAAGACTTTTTCTGAGAATCCAGCACTTCTTGGTAGGACTGCGGGGTAGACCTGGTGCCCTTTACCTACATGACTACAGCTTCCATGCTGGTCTCCAAGCAGAGGTGACACAAGTTGAGTATTCAGATTGGCCATGTCCCAGGAGTCCTCTGTGTAGAAATAATTGAAGTCTTTTAACTGAGGTGTCTAAGAGAGCGATTAAAAGGGAATTGCAATTATTGAGCCCAGAGGTAAAATTTCAGAACTGGCCCATAAATCCTGGTTTGACGTGAAATTTAAAACTCCCCAATGGTCTTCAATGCCGTATTAAAAGGTCTTTAGTGCTAAGAAGTAGAAATAATGATAATCAGAGTATTGTTTCTGAGTGCAGGAGCAGCTGTGAGGGACAGGGTGACGGGGCAGCGCAGGTCAGCATCAGGGTGTGTTGTTGCGCCCTTCGCTTCACAAGGGACCAGTGACTGCAGGAGCAGCTGTGAGGGATGGGGTGACGGGGCAGCGCAGGTCAGCATCAGGGTGTGTCATTGCGCCCTTCGCTTCACAAGGGACCAGTGACTGAAGGAAAGGCAGGCGCGGCAGGTGGAGACGCAGAGACAAGCTGGCTGAACTATTCCCCAGTGAGCTCCAGCCCAAGGTCTAGCAAAATCCGGAGGCAGAGTCTGTGCCTGGTATCTGGACAGTCTATAAGGAGCAGGATCCCAGTGAGGGACTCACAGTCTGTCGCTATCGATTCTCTTGGCCCTTGGCATCTTCTGCACTTCTGGAGGCCAGCCTCATTAGAGACTTGGGTTCTCTGAGTACACGTCTTGCTGTGAACTGACACTCACGTGTGGAGAAGCAGTGTGGCCTGGGGGAACATCTGAGCTCAAAAGCCAGCTCTTTCATTGGGTAGGTGGCTTGGAACAAGTGACCTCCATTTCTTCACTCCTGGTACTACTATTGTAACCACGGTACATGCCTGGGGAGGCTGACAGGAAAGACTGACCAGAAGAATGCATTGAAAGCATGAATGATAACACGTTTCCATTGTTTTAACATCTCTTTTTTAGCGCTTAATTAGGCATGGCTATTCTCCCCGGGTATATTTTTGCCTCTTTTCCCTCAAAATTTCATGGCAAAATCTAGCTAGATGAATTCTTGCAGCCCCTAGGTACTAGGATGATGGTCTGACCAGGGTAGAAAATGCTCAGGCCATTTCTCGCTGGGATTTGGATTCCGTGCCTACAGGCTCTTAAAGCATTATCTGGCTTGGCAGCTTCAACCCACCATTGCTTTATTTCACATGGGAGCGGTTAGAATCTCTCTCCTCTCTGCCGCTCTCTAGGTCACATCAACAGCTACCAAACTGGATGTTAGAGTTCCTGTGGCGTACGGTTCACAGCAGTTGGTAATTTTGACCCCCAAGTGCAGGACTATGACGCTTCCTGTAGAAACATTTAACTGCTGTGGTTTCTACAATATAATTCTGTCAATGTAGGATAGCTCTCCTGACACCTATGAGATCCCAGCAGACTGTGCCTCCAGTGAAACGCGATGCTGTGCAGACAGCGTCCGACCCTGAGCCTGCAATGCAGAAGCTACTGACCAACCGTTAGATGCTACTGCTGCTCCCACATCAGCGAGCCACCCGAACCACAGAGAGTCTAACGTCAAGCATTCTTTCATGTTTCTGTTAGAGCTCCCTTCCAAATGGATAGATTCAATCACTCTGTCTCTTTGCATAAAAGTGTCCAATTTGTCAAGGGCATGGCCATCAGAATATTGAGGGAAAGACTGTCAAATAATGCCTCAATCAATATTCTGTGCCTATTTCATTCCCCTATCCTGATCAGCTCGTGGCTTTGGCTTTTTTTCTGAAACAGGGTATCACTCGTTGTCTAGACTGGCCAGGAATTCATTTTGTGCCTTCAAAACTCATAGCAATTCTCCTGCTCCAGATTTCTAGTGCTGGGATCAGCTGTGAGTCACCAAGTCCAACTTCTTTTTCTTAACTTTTAAAATTGTGTACAATTAGTTATTTGTTGGCTTATCTATTTGTGTGTGTGTGTGTGTGTGTGTATATGTGTGTGTGTGTGTGTGTGCATGCTCACACATAAACATGCATGTACCCACAATACATATATAGAGAGGTCAGAGGACAGTATGTGGGAGTTGGTTTTTTTCTTCTACCATGTGGATTCCAGGCACAGGACTCGGGTCATACGTTGGTAGCAAGTGCCTCTACCTACGGAACTGTGTCATTAGCCTAAGCCCAGCTTCTGAAGATGCTCTAGAATGACTTGTTCTAGGCCAGCTTTGGTTCACACTGTTCTTCGGCAATTTGTACAGGGTTTTATTGGAATTATACTTCTACTTTAAAATCAATTGATTGAATCCCACAGTCAACAAAACCCTTTAAACGTGGAGGTCCTTGTATTAAACACGCAGTGCATTTGTTTCTAAGAGGGGGCTTTCTAATCCTATTTCCCAATCTCCCTTAAACAGAGAGCTTTTAAATACTTCTCAAAATAGAACAACTTACAGCACAGGCTAGGCTTATGTTAATGGTGGCTTTAAAGAATAATGGACATGGTCATCTAATGTGGAAAGAACAAGGGACAACCCTCCTACAGCAAGGTGTCTAGGAGCAGGACAAGAAGAGAATACACAGAGGGTTCTACCCTCAAGGGGGTGCTTCTGTGAAGATAGGTGAGCAGCGTATCGGTTACCTTTGTGATGGCTTTGACCAAATACCTCACAGAAAGAAACCGGAAGGAGAAAATACATTTCTGGACTGACTGCTTACGGGTATCCTGTCCATCATGGGGGAAAAGGCATGACATCTGTGTGCAGAACATGACCCACATTCAAGACAGTCTTTTCTCTTCAGGTAAAGCTGATTGGAAATACTTTCACAACATACCAAAAGGCGTGTCTTACTAATTCCCTTGGCATCTTGTTAAGCCAGTCAAGCTGACCACTGAAATTGCCCACCGCAAGGAGTATGAAGCAAAAAGCAATTGAGTTTAGGCTATTCACACAAGCAACTTGACTGAGTTTTGTAGTGGAGGGTGTGTCCATTGTGGCAGGTCCTGGATGGACAATGAGTTTTCACCTTGAGGCTAAGTGCTGCATACATTCGAAGCTTTGCATGGAGTGGGATTCATTGACTGGGGAAAAATGAAAATGAAGAAAGTCGGGGAGGAGATAAAACATCCTAGGTAGGTGCTGTGACATGAACAAAGCACACACAAATCCTTCTGTTCAACTCCAGGGAGGAGAGAGGAGAATTTCTCGGGTGGTAGAAATGAATTCGAGGTCCTGTTACCTGATGGTTCCCAACTTCTAAAGTTTAAATGTTGTAGACGGAGAAAATGGCAGGTACGTTGGAAGAGGAGTTAGTTCATGTTTAAAAGAAAGAGACAATGTTACAAGTCTGAGACTAAGTTTCAAAACAAGACTTTCCTTTCTGACAGCGTCCCTTTAAATGATGCTACTCCAGGACTCTTCCCTGAAAAGCATCTGCCACCCTACACATTAATTAGCCAGCGACACATTTTCTTTGTTGTTCATTAAAGATTAATGAGAAGCAGAGCTTCAGGTCTAGTTCGATGGAGGAACCCTGAAGGGGGCATGTGAACCTTTCATAGCTTTTCCTCTTCGAGACTGATGAGCAGCTTTTCAATAGAACAGCAGCCGTCTGCCTTCTCACCTACAATATGTCTTTGGCGGAAACCAAGATGTTTCTGGCGTGCTGTCTCCCACCTTCAGCTCAACTGCACATGCGTGAGAGGAGCAAGAACAGCTGTTAGGAGCCCTGCATCAGGCTGAGCACATTTCACGCTGGGGTGATGGACAGTTTCAGCGGAGCGTGTCTCCCCACTCTGCGTCGCGGAGGAACATCAGGTATGCAGGTGCCGGTGTGCAAACACAGCAAGGTCTGGCCAATTTGGAGGCAGGCCCTTTCTTGCCAATTTATCTTGCTCTAACTGTTAAATTTTCCCCACCCTGCAGACAGCCACACTGGGGAGAAAGTTTATTTAACAAAGGAGATAAAAGGAAAATTAATGGTGGTTCAAATGCTTTGGGTTAAAAATAGTGGAGTTGGAGTAATGTAGACAAGAGGGATAAAAGAGACCTGGAATAATTAATGTCCTTCTGGAATTTAGGAGGCACTGGCCCTTTAAGATTAGTTCACACCAATAGATTCAGGCCGATTTATATCTTGTTTTTCAGAATGATGTCTGGTTTGGTCCACTTTCTGCCTCTCCCTCCTTCCTGAGCCTGCATTTGGTACCTTTTAGCGTCTTGTACAATACCGTGTACTCAGAGGAGCTCAGAGCCCATTAATAGATGATGCTGATGGTGCCAATAATCAGAGCGAGGAGCTATGATTGTATGATAAGCAAAGTATTTGAATAATTGCAGAACCAACAAAGCTCAGAGTGACACTTCTCCATCCCTGTCACTGATGAGCATGACCTTGGGACAAGTCGGCCACAAGATTCGAGACTGGGAAGGCTGGGGCAGTCTCCCACAGCAAAGGCCAGAGGAATGCGTTATTCCACCATGCCTGCTGCCCTGTGCTTCTCCAAGCCTGGCCTCTTAAAACCCCTCTGGTTAGCTTTCCAGTTACACTTCTTCTAGGGAACCTCTCTACAGAGGGGCTCCATGGAACCTGAGAGGGGATGGGAACCAATGAGTCTCTGAGAGAACTATCACGAGCCTGCCTTCTTGGGCTTGGAGGCTTCGTGGCTCTAAATAGAAGCATGGAAATCAATGCCTATACTTGTCCCATTGCAGAGGCCACATGGAACAGAGAGGACTCTGGTTCACCGAACTCCTCTACTAGGAAGTTAAAACAGTCAGAACTGTCTGGAAAGAGCTGGCCTGAGTGGTGATTTGGAGGTAGTGTTTCCCACTCTCATTCCATGGCTCACAACTGGATTTGTTTATTTATTGGCTGTACCCACGGCAGCACATCTTGTTTTGCGTGACAGCTATGCACATTACTTGGGGTGGGTGGATTCCTGGGTGGCTATAAATGTCCTTCAGCTTACTGGCGAATATGCTGAACTGCCTAGAAGCTGCAACTTTCTGACATGAGGTAGCCCTGCATCTTCTTAACAGAGCATGTTTCCTGCCAGTTTAACCAGCACCAAGCCAGTTTAACCATTAACAAACCTATGCATGGAATTTGTCTCCTTGAGCAAGCCTGACACCTGGATTTGTAATTCCAACTTTGTTGCTCTTCCTAGAGACTTTTACTGAGCTCATATTAAGTGGTAGACATAGCATTAAGTACTTTATAGCCACTTCATGTGACTTCTGCCAGAACCATATTGGGTAGATTGACTATGATGAGGAAACAGAGACAAGAAAGTTTGGGGTTTGGCTCAAGGCCACATTGCTAGTGACAGTCTGAACTTAGGACTCAGATACGCCTGACTTTGAACCCCTGCTTTGTATTATCTCCCACACAGAACCAGACAAGCCCCCAGAGCCTCTGGGACTGTCCTTATGTATGAAATGAGGGAGGGGGGCTGGGGCTTCCTTTGAGGCTCAGTTCTCGTATGCTGTGGGTCAATAACCCAGCTCACTTTTTACCTAATCCAGTAGCATCTTCCACTCCACAGGCCCAGGGCTCAGCCCTCTTCCTGCTGGATCACAGTGTCGCCTTTGAGTTTCATCTTCAGCATTTCCCCTGGTGAACTATGTTCTTTCAGTTCACCATCTGGAACCACATAGGAGCCATTCCCAAGAGTGATGGTTTAAACCAAAATATCAAGGAGTTCTAGAGCCCTCAGGCATTAAACGATTCATAACCAAGGTCAGAGGGGAAGAGAGAGTGGGATCTAGGCTGGATCTTGGGAAGTTCCCCAAAGACAAGTAGTAACCAGGAAAGTCTCTCCCCTCACCCCTGAACTTGACAGATTAGGATGGAAGTGAGTCAGGAAGAGCAATGAGCCATTTGCCAGTCAAGATGTGCCAGTGAATAAGGAGTATATAACACCCCCTTTGTCTCTGTCTGTCTGTCTGTCTGTCTATCTTGCCTGTCTCTGTCTCTCTATGTAGCTCTCTCTCTCTCTCTCTTTCTCTCTCTCTCTCTCTTTAAGGAGACGACTTTTTTCCTTACCATCCTCCTTCAGCTAAGAGGCATTTTCTTCCCCAAAGTCTGGGGTTAGAGAACTCTGAAGGAATAAGCAAAATGCAGGCTCTCATCAAATACCCTTCGGGAAGCAGCAATGCCCGCATTCTGACTTGGGAAACTGTCGAATCATTACATGCGTTAGTGACTTTGACCATCACGTTTCATCTTCCTGGGTCTTCACGCTGTTTTTCAGGGGGAAGGGTAGGTTGATGGGAACATCTCCCTCTGTGAATTGTGTACTAAGAAGAGAGAGGCGGACAACCCTCTCTGAGATCGTTGCCATGGCTGACGGCTCTTATGAAGAGCTCAAGTTTCGAGAGCCATCCCCACAGAAACCAGCACTGAGCCTGCGAGAGGCCTAAGTTCTCTACCAAGATGCTAGAGGAGGGGAAGCAAGAGTAAACAACAGCCTGAGGGGGCATCCGATAGGGCTGGAAAACAGGCTCAAAAGTGAGCCACCCCCTTGCCATTCTAGACAATACATTAAGGACAGGAAGGAGCAGAGCAAGTGGTATTTAGAGAGAATGAATATGATGGGGCTGGGCTGTGGTGGCGCACGCCTTTAATCCCAGCACTTGGGAGGCAGAAGCAGGCAGATCTCTGTGAGTTCGAGGCCAGCCTGGTCTACAGAGTGAGTTCGAGGACAGGACAGCCAGGGCTGTTACACAAATACAAAGCTGTCTCAAAAACCAAAAATAAATAAATAAACCCACAAAAAGATTTTTAAAAATGAATTAATATGGTTTCTTTCTGGGTTCTGGGGTGGTGTATAATCAAGTCCATCCGTGTGTCTCCTCACGTTGCTGTTCACTGCTGTGGCCTCAGCACTGTCTCTGGACTCCAAACGCCAACAGAACAAGTGCCTGCCACTTGGCCTCATTCCTGCCTGGCCACCCTACCATGTGGCACTCCACTCAATCGGCTAGTCTCTACTACTCTGCCTTTCTCTTTCTAGAGGCCAGGAAATCATCACAGATTCAGGGTCTCCTTGATCTCCCCCAACCAGAGCAGATGCCGTTAGACCCCACCCTGCTAATTTCACCACCAGGAGCATCACCTGTGGCTCCCACCAACCTTTGGCTTCTTTGGCGATGAAGCCTATTTTGGTTGTGGCTTGATTTTGTTTGCCAAAACTGTTTATCTGTGTCCTTGATTCTTAGTGTATTTCTTCCTGGCGTGGGTGACCACTGACCTGTTTGACCTTTGAACCTGGGTTTCTCCAGGCCAGCTCTCTACCCTATCACATAAGTCTGGTTTGGGCATAAAATATCCCCTACAGATATGTTTGAACCATTGCTCCCTAGCTGGTGATACTATGGAGTTTGGGGAGGCTATGGAACCTTTGAGAGATGAAGTGACTGGTGAAAAGGCTGCTAGGGGGCAGGCCTTGAGGGTTTTAGTCTAGCCCTGATTCCATCCTTAACGTTTCTGCTTTCTGGTTCACTGAGATGGAAGAGTCCAGACTACACAAGCCTGCCATCTTGAACTTCACCTTGCCTTCTCTGCCATGAGAGACTGTTCCTTCTCAAACCATGTGCTAAAATAAATCTTTTGTCCCTTCCGGGCTTCTCACAGGCTTCTGTCACAGAAGCCACTAATGCATCTGCCTCCCTCATAGCCTTCCCTCCATGTTTGCTGTTGGCTGTGCATCTGAAGAGGAGATTGAATTGGATTAGCTCTTAAGGGCTCTGAGCTGCGAGAACTTCTTTGAAAAGATGAGGAAAAGACTTGGGAAGACAAAGTGAGTGGCTTTACAGGCTGGGACTGGGCCAGGATTAGAATTTAGGTTCTTTGAATCCTCTGTTTGTTCAAACCCACTGTCTTGCTTTCATCTTCTCCCTCCCTCCATAAATAGATCTAAGCTCAATTCTCTGATAGTATTTTTATATTGTTGTTTATTTGAAAACAGGAAAATAAAAGACCCTTGTTCCCAGGTCATTCTTTACATTAGTACCTTCAAAATGACATTGGGAATATGCAAGCCACTTATGAGAACAAACTGTTGTTAAGGACACAAGCACATTGATTGTGTGCTGGTGACACCACTAATTACAAGTAAGTCCTGTCTATTTATTAAAGCGGGGCCCTTCCAGACACTTCCTGCATGCAAATGATCCTTCCCCACAATTAGAGTAAATTAGCAAGGTTTTACTGAACTAATGAGACAGTGTTTGTGAGACTTGTCTTATGTTTTCCAGTCTGTTTGGAGACAAGAGTCTGTAATTGGGATCCTCAAACTGCCATATTCCAGAAAGTCTGTACAAGAAAGGGGCCATAAAACTTGTAGTCACTTCAGAGAGTTCTACGTGGAGGTGGGGCTCCAGGCTCCAAAACATATGAGGGCATATATAGATAGACAGGATAGATATGCACATATGCAAGCACACACATATCTCCTAGATACACACATGTATGTATATATATACACACACACACAGAGACACATACATATACCTATATATACATATACACACACATACATAAAACCCATGTTTCTCTCCCACACACACATTCACACAAACACACACCAAATAATATCATAGTCTTCTGTTTCCAGTTAAGATTTCCTGTTTCTAACAGATGACCACCCTGAATGCCACAGCCCCAAATCCAATTGATTAATGAGCGATAGTACAGATAAAACAAAAATAATAGCAGACATCCATATTATCGCCCAGCCTTTTGCAATAGGCTAGCACTTATCTCACAGAGCCATCCAAGAGAGATGCTCTGGTTTGAACATGAAACATCCCCTAGAGGCTCTTGTGCTTGAACACCTGGTGCCTAAGTGGTGTGGCATTTTTGAAGGCTGTTGTGGAACCCTTACAAGGTGAAGCCTCACTGAGAGGAGGGGGTCACTGGGGACATGTCTTGAGATTTTATATCCAAGCCCCATTTCCTGCCTGAAGCCTTGCTTTGTGACTATAGATGCAACATGACTAGCCGGCTCACATCCCTGCTCCGTGCCTTCCACACCATGACAGACTGCATTCTCTCAGACTGTAAGCCTGACCAAACGGTTCCTCCCTTGAGGAGGAACTGTTTATTGTCAGGAGTTTGGTCACAATAGTAAGAAAAGTAACCAATCTAGGCAGTATTACTGTTCCCTCTTAAGAGAGGGAAGCAGATGCTGAGCAAGCAAAATACATGATTAGTCAATTCACTTGCCATTCAAACCCATTATGGCCCAAATGCAAAGTATTTCTTATAATTCCAGTTTCTTAAGTTTAAAGTCTTACTGGCTAGTTAAAGTCATCTAGTCTTTTTTTTTTCTTTTTTAAGATGTCCTTGTCACTAGTGGCTGGCCTTCCCCTCATCTCCAACCTGTCTGACTGGATTAATAGATCATTGCCCTACAGGAGTGGGCAAAGTGTCCTTTAAAATGGGCAGGTTCTCTATCAGAACTGTTCTCTCAAGGAATGTATCGCTGGTTTTATGTGTCAGTTTGACTGGTGCTAGGGATGCCTAGAGAGCTGGTAAATATTATTCCTGCTGTGACCGTGAGGACGTCTCTGTCTGAGATCTGTGAGGATGTCTCTGTCCTCTGAGATCTGTGAGGACATCTCTGTCGGAGATCTGTGAGGGCGTCTCTGTCTGAGATCCGTGAGGACGTCTCCATCTGAGATCTGTGAGGACGTCTCTGTCCTCTGAGATCTGTGAGGGCGTCTCTGTCCTCTGAGATCTGTGAGGACGTCTCCGACTGAGATCTGTGAGCACTTCTCTGTCTGAGATCTGTGAGGACGTCTCTGTCCGAGATCTGTGAGGATGTCTCCGTCCTCTGAGATCTGTGAGGGCGTCTCTGTGTGAGATCTGTGAGGACGTCTCCGTCTGAGATCTGTGAGGACGTCTCTATCCTCTGAGATCTGTGAGGACGTCTCTGTGTGAGATCTGTGAGGACGTCTCTGTCTGAGATCTGTGAGGATGTCTCTGTCTGAGATCTGTGATGACGTCTCCATCTGAGATCTGTGAGGGTGTCTCTATCCTCTGAGATCTGTGAGGACATCTCTGTGTGAGATCTGTGAAGGAGTCTCTATCCTCTGAGATCTGTGAGGGCGTCTCCATCTCTGGTTAACTTACTCAGCAGACTGAGGAAAGTTCTGTCCACCCTGACATGGGCATCTACCACATTTGAGTCTATTTGGGTGTGAAGGCCCAAGAAGAACAAGAAGGTAGAAAAGGTTTCTCTTTCCTTGAGACATCTACTCCTTTTTCTGACTTTAGGGGTTCTCATTTTTCAGATCATTGTTCCCCAATAGTATTACACCACTGATTTTATCTCACTCTTTAGATTGCTGAAAATATATTGTAGGACTTGTTGGACTCCATAATAATGTGAACACATAATATTTTTTCTATCTATCTATCTATCTATCTATCTATCTATCTATCTATCTATCTATCATCTATCTATCTATCATCTGCCTATGTACCTATACCTATTCATCCATCTATCTTCCTCGTACAATTCTCATGAAGAACCTCTTGATAGAAGGATAGAGGACTAATATAACAAAGGAGGAGAGCCTGGGACTTGGGATGGGCACAGAGTCATCTGCCAGGTCTCAGAATGCTTGTGTGGAAATCCAACAGGAATGGATTAGGGATAAGACAGATTTAGAGGGAAGCCATTTTTAAAGCTAGTTCTTGAAGAACGTGGGTTACAATTTGAAACATGATTAAATTCCTTTTCAACTCATAGAAATAGCAGATATGGCCCCCGCTTCAGGATCTAGCTTTGAGTTTTCCAGAAGCATTTTCCCAAGGGCCTAGCATGATTAACAGAAGGGATTTTCCCAAAAGTAGTCAAGGAGGCAAAGATTTTCAGAGACCACCAGCCTTTGGGAATGGCATCAAGAAACACAAAAAGTACGCTTTGGTGACTAAGACCAAAAGAATATACTCTATTTACAAGCTAGCTGGATTTTATTAGTCCTTTCACATTCTGATGGGTGTGAAGCATAGGGCTAAGTTTCACAGACTATGACCTTTAAGGGTTGAACTAGCTGTGCAATTAAAAAATGTCCACCTGAACCAAACAGCCACTAACATCTTGTATGTTTTGGCTGCTCTAGTTTCTGATCACCTCACTCCTTGGGAATTCCTAGGCTCAGAAAACTCAGACCTTCGGTAAAAAGACTCTGTGCCCATCCCAAGTCCCAGGCTCTCCTCCTTTGTTATATTAGTCCTCTATCCTTCTATCAAGAGGTTCTTCATGAGAACTGTACGAGGAAGATAGATGGATGAATAGGTATAGGTACATAGGCAGATGATAGATAGATAGATAGATAGATAGATAGATAGAAAAAATATTATGTGTTCACATTATTATGGAGTCCAACAAGTCCTACAATATATTTTCAGCAATCTAAAGAGTGAGATAAAATCAGTGGTGTAATACTATTGGGGAACAATGATCTGAAAAATGAGAACCCCTAAAGTCAGAAAAAGGAGTAGATGTCTCAAGGAAAGAGAAACCTTTTATGCTCCACTCCCTTAAAATACTTCCATAGGGGAAAACCTTAGTAACACAGTGTGTAATCTTTCCTTTTCACTATACAACTAAGAGGTGACTTTCTTTGCTTTGAATAGCTTAGGAAAATAAGGGTTGCTGGCTGAGGGGAAGTATGACCAGAATCAATAAACTGACTTGTTGATCTCTTACATATTTATTCATCATCTAAAAGCTATTTAAAAACGAATGAATATGCAAAGCAGTAGGCTTTAGAGACAAGGGGGAATAGCAGAAATACATACACACTCCCTTCTCTCAAGCTGTGTATTGCAGTGGGAGGAACTGAGATATTTATTCATATAATACAAGGAGTTCCCAAGCAGCAGTTAGCAATGCTGTTTGCAGTGTGAGTTGGGATGTCATAGGCAGCGATGGAAGTGAAAGCATCTCAAGAATAAGGACATGGCTTTGGAAGGGCTCCTGAGCTGGGAAAGGGTGAACACTGGTTAAAAAAGTGGAATGAACCTGTTTAGCCAGAGTGGGAAATCATAGAGAAGATTAATATGGCACAAACAGAATAGCTGGTTGGTAACAAGGATGAGAGCTGCATATGGAGAAATTTGGCTTTCTCTCTCTCTCTCTCTCATACATGGGTATACATGCATGGTATCTATGCATGAGGTGCATACACATGTGTAGGGTCTTCCTGGGAAGACATGCAGAGATCAGAAAGGGCATGGGTGTCCTGTTCAATCACTCTCCATCTTATTTCCATGGGACAGGGCCTCTGAGTGAAATGGCCTCGCTTGGTGGCCAGCAAGCCTCAGTGCTACTCCCGTGTCTGCCCCACAGCACTGAGGTTATGGGCACGAATGGCCACCTGGCTTTTCACATGGGGGCTGGGGATTCAAACTCAGGTCCCTCATGATTGTGCATTAGGAACTCTCCCTCTCTGAGCCTTCTCCCAGGTCTAAAATTTGGTTCTTGTTGGAGAGCTAATGGAAAGCTTAAGAAATGTACATACATAAAGTCCCAAGGACAAAAAGGTTTTGGTATCAATAGTAAAAGAAAGCTATGTGAGGAGAGCATTTTGATACAAGGCAGTGGGTCCCCATAGGGATCCACTTTAAAGGGAGAAGGGTTGAACCAAGGTTTTGAGAAATTTTACTTGGACGACAGGGCCACACACAATAGTCTCCATAGTATCATAGAAACACACCTGATATTGAATTTCTAACAAACACCAGCTAATATCAAATTTCCCCCAACTTCTGTAATCTCGGGATCCACAGATGAAAGTGAAAGTTATCCTTCACAGACAAACTTATCCTTGTACTTGAAGGATTTACATGCTGCCTAGAATTGGTTAGAAATATGACTACATTTCCAAAGGCATCAATTTCACCCTGATGGAGTGTCTCCTGGTCATTACCATCTTTATTCTGTGGTTATTCTCATTTGAGGAAGCCATTCCAGTCAAGGGCTGCATTTTCCTTCGGCCTTCCTCACTTCAACCCTGCAAAACTGGGGCCTTCTAGTAGAGCTGGTTCAGAAAAGGGAAAAATTCTTTCCTGCTTTACATTCTGCAAAAAGCTCGGGCAGATCTCCGAAGTCAATCATCATGAATGAAGCCATTTAAGAGTGAGGCCCGCGATGCCTCTGTGCGGATGAATAACCAGGCCGAGTGAATTGCTGGCAGAGGAGACTGCAGGCGACTCTTTCTGCTTTGTCACCCTTTATGACCTGCCTTAAGGTCCCAGCGCCCTTCACAGGAATGTCTTGCTTTGCAAAAAGAAACAGACAATAACCAGAGAGAGGAGAAATGCCAGCCCTGCAGCCTGTTACTTAAAAAAGTGTGGTGAAGTGGAATGCTGGGCAGGCTGTACTTTGTGCACTCTGCTGGGCAGTGGCAGACCAGCCGCACATACTCCAGAATCAGCAATGGAGGCCATATACCTCTCCCGTGTTACACAACTTGGCCGGAAAAGCAAAGGGGCCAATTGTGGCTCATGACCCCTCTTTGGCTGCACACTGCTAGTCTCTGTTCATGCAAGAGAGCTCTGGCCAGGCCACACTGTTGGCCCCATCTGTCCTGGCTTCTCAAAGTGGAAAAACTGGCTCCAATCCACTGGGCAAAGGAGAGTCTTTGCAACCCCTTCAACCTGAAGGTCAGCATGGCCACCAGAGGAAGCAAAGATGTCCAGAATAGGAGTGGGCAGGAAGCCAGTTTTGCAAGCCTGTGCTCACCTTCAAGTGGGTGTACTTGAACGTGCAAAGCTGTGCTGAACGCTGTGCTGAGCGATGGGACTGAAACTTGAGCCTCGTACACTAATTTCGCTTCTATCATGGGGCCACCAGCACAATGTGTATTCATTTGTTCCACAGGTTATTGAGCATGCGTCATGTGTCACGAAGCACGCTGGTAGCTGGGAACATTAAGAGGAATGAAGCCCTGGAGGGATACACTTACGGAGAAGGGATCTGGAAGCCATCTTATTTCCCTGGCACTGTCTCCTTTAAAAGTTCAGGCCTGGGCATGAATTCGAAGGCACCTTCCTACTCTAGCAGTCTGACTCTGTCTGACCTCAGCCCCTACCAGAGATGAATAGCAGATTAAGGATGTGACTCTTGGTTCACTGGCTCATGTTCAGCCTGGCTGTTTCCTACATCTCAGAGAGACCAGAGCATCCAAGCCAGGGCTAAGAGCCTCATGTGACTGGCCTGGGTCAAGCATTCTGAGTGTCTCTGTACAGATCTGAGACTCGATGGGGTCACAGAGAGCTTTTGGGTCTGAACTTCCCTCTGCATCCCTGCGCTATAGATGGGGAGGGTATCTTGAGAGAGAGCCTTTGTATTCTAGAAATTTGAAAACAGCAATTCGTTTTGCTCTCAGCTTCTCTTTTATTAATCTCTGATGACATAGGGTGCTTAGGATTAGCTTTAAGGAGCATACTAGAATTTACCAAGCAACATTTTTTAAGGCCTCCATATTGAGATTCCTTAGGCATTATACTTTAGGAGAAGTCAAGGACAGTCCAGAAACCAATGATATTCTTTGGGAACCCATAGGGAAGGGGGATGTGGGTTAGCCCCCTTGAAGCCAAAGTTAGAGTGTTCTAAAGTTGGAAAGAACATTAGTTAGAATCAAGCCCTTTACAGAGGAACATAAAGGAACCTGACAGATTGGTCAAGATCTAGCCTACCTATGTGATTCTAACGCTCCAACAGAAAACAGTCCTTGCTGGAGGCACAGCCTTCATGCTGATGGACCACAGGTTGGAAAGTCATGGGACTTATTCACTTAGGAAAAGGCTCATTCCTGATTATGTGGGGGAGGGGTACTCTATACCCCAGATTTCTTACCCCAAATGTTGGAGATGCTCCTAGCGTTGTTAAGTTAGGTCCAGTCCAGGCTCCTACATCCCTGTCTCCTTTATGCTTCTCCAGGACTTCCTTTCTGGGAAAATCTTGAAAGCTTCAGATACTCAAAAAAGTGTTTTGTTTAGTGTTCCTCTTTAGCTTCCTGGAACTTACGCTTTTTACACCAGCGTATCACAGAGAAGTGCTAAGACATCTCCTGCCAGCTGCCGTTTCTGCCTGACAGTCCCTCTCTAAAGAAAGATGCAGTGGGCATGGCCTAGGGTTTCTGGTCCTCCATGGGCCCAAGTCTTACTCATCTTGTACTTGTTGGGATGCTTTCATCTTAAAAGCCTTCTCAGGAAGTACTGCCTGGGCCTATGACAGCTCCACACCATAACTGGGACAGCAGTCAGTACTTTGTTCTTGTGTCAAATCTCTGTTTAGCTGGAGGGGTTTTACCTCTGAGCTTCACCAATAATGCCAAAGGTGGTGGGCATGGGAGAGATGCCACTTGGAGTTTGTAGAAAAGAGAGTATATTAATGTCATAAGAAAAGAAAGGATTTTTTTCTTTTTAAATTTAACTTTATTTTATGTGCATTAGTGTGAAAATGTCAGATCCCCTGAAATTGGAGTTATAGACAGTTGTGAGCTGCCATGTGGGTGCTGGGAATTGAACCCTGGTTCTCTGGAAGATCAACCAGTGCTCTTAACCACTGAGCCATGTCTCTAACCCCAGGATTTTTTTTCTTGGTAGAGGGAAAGTTGTAGTCAATCATGAAATACCATTCATGTGCCCCAGTGATCACTGAACTCGATGCTTTCATGTATTTCATTTTCATGTATTTCATTTTCATTGACTTCTATAAGAAAAGTGGGGAAAAAGAAGGGGTGGAGGAAGGAGGCAGAAACTGAGATTTACTTGAAGGAAACCATCATTTGCCTGTCAGCCCTTGAACTACAAATTAATAGTGACACTAGGAAGCTTAGCAGCATTGAAGCCACCAAGGCCTTGCTCTTCTCACCACATGGCATGGCCAATACAACAGTGAGAGTCTTGTGTCTCTGCACACTGGAGCGATCAGCATGAATGGCTACTGACCGGATTGAGCCACACCTGACCTGTTGTCCACAGGCTCTTCTACTCCAGTCTCCAGGCAAGGAAACAGCCCACTAAGGGTGACAGAATGTGGCTTTGGAAGCTCCCCTTCAGTTTTCTCAGCGTCTTCGTGATCAAGCCGTTATTAACTGGGCTGACAATCTAAGCAATAAAACTGCCATAAATGGCAACAGACCAAGCTGAAGTAAACTGTACACTGTGGGGAGGGGAGAAAAAACACACATGCAAGAATAATAAAATCTCCCATCTCTCTTACCCAACTTGGAAAAATTAAGAAGTGGCGAGGGACTCCTCAGGGAAGGGGGGGGGGGGGAGTGGTAATCTTTAAGAGGACGTTTGGGCTGAAGTTGCTTTACATACATGTAGGTATCTGTACCTTGCCATGTGTTGGCATTAAGAATGACAGTGAACAGAGAGACCACAAAGGGGAGGAGGGTGATTCTCACTGTTAAATATGTAAACATTACAGGAAAGACTAATATTCTCTTTGACCAGCAGACTCTCTGTTCCCATTTCCATCTCTAGAGGTAACCACAATATTAAGTTCAGAATGTAATTTTTTCAGGCCTCTTTTTCTTCATGTGGCACAGACACATAAATATGTATTCCTGAGACTTTTTACAAGTAGAATAAGTGCATGTTACTGGGGTAATGAAAATTTAATTCCAAACAAGAGAGTGGAAGACGGGAAAAGGGAAACTTAAAAAAACTAAAGTTTACTTTTGGAAAGAAAGTACTGATTCAACTTCTAGACTACAGAATAGATTGATATTTACTAGAGGTAGCCCTAGGTAGAGTCACACTATTTAATGTATATCTGACCCGAGTTTCTTAATAATATAACATTAAAAATGGCTGACTTAAAAACAGTGAAACGGGCAAAGTATGCAGAAATAAAGTAGCACACACAAAAGCCACTGCTGCGATCTGACATTGAAACAAACCCCAAGGGAAGTGTTTTCATGAGTTTCAGAAAATATCCCCCACTGTACTTTCTGAACTTCACGGACATATAATACCTGCTGACTCAGTTGAACAAATTTAGCACTAGGTATATTCTCACATGTCATGATTATCATCAAGGCAAAAGAACCCATTAGCAAAGTCAAGGAGGTCACCACGAAGGTATATCCATCAGCCTGAATGAACTATATGAAAGAGGTAAGAACAGCTATGTGCTGATATTTGTTAACTTCTTGTGTCTCTGTTACTTATACATTTTTCCTTTTATTCACTCAGCTGGCATCTGTATCCCAAGCAGATAGGTGGTGAGATACAATGGCAACATGGAACAGGAAGCCCATGGTTGAGGGAGGGAGGTGGGGAGAGTTGGCCGGGCTTTTGACTACAACATTTATTAACAGCAAGACTTCAGTTAAGTCGTCTACACTATTGGCCTCATCTCCTTCCACTGTAGAGCCATGGTAATAACGAGCTTGCTAGTCAGGAGGATTAGAAGTAAAAGTTCACCAAAGACCCAGCATAATTCCTAGCACAGAGTGGACATAGGTTCAAATTGTTTAGACTGAGCACTGACCCTAAGGGAGCTTACCAAATGGTATGAGAATTTCCTAGTCACTGTTCTATTGCTGTGAAGAGACACCATGACCAAGGAAACTCTTAAAAAAGAAAATATTTAATTGGGAGCTTGCTTACAGTCTCAGAAGTTTAGTCCATTATTATCATGGTAGAAAGCGTGGTGGCATGCATGGTGCTGGAGCATTAGCTGAGAGTAAGAGAGAGACACTAGGCTTGGCACGATTGCACCCCCAGTGACACACTTCCTCCAACAAGGCCACACCTCCTAATCCTTCTAATCCTTTCAAATAATGCCACTCATTCTTCACTAAGCATAAGATTATATGAGCCTGTGGGGCTTCTTATTCAAACTGTAGCAGGGAAGGAGAGGCAAGAATGCAGACAGCTCCCCTTTTAGAAGGGCCTCTCAAAGTATTCTGCATACCTACTTCCTAGCAAAACAGGAATGATTGGTGGGCATCAATTCAAAAACATCATCACTTAAGGTCTTTGTTAGTTGCCCTAAGGAAATATACAAAGAAAATAATTTAAGAAGATCTGCTAAAATTCTTTAAGAATGGTAGGATCTATCACGTTTGAACTACGATCTACTCTCTCATTTTCCCCCTTTCAGTTCGATGTTTTCTAGCATTCTTATATAGGGTCTGGTAGCTCCCAGGAGAGACACATCACAGTATCTTGCCTAGCTACACATGATGAAGGCTGAATCCCAGGAGAGCTGCCAGAGGCCTGGAATGCTGGAGTCTTCATCGCTCTCAACATAGCTCAATGTAGGACAAAGGTAACAAGCTGAGAGGTATGAGCCGAGAAGAGAACTGAGGAACCCTGCTTAGCACCTTGCCCACAAGCAAAATGTCATCCCGACAGGAGTGGGATATAAACTTTGCCTTCAATCCCAGGATTGTAACTGAGATATCTGGCACAGAAACAGAAAGAGGTCCTTAAAGCTTCCCGGCAAAGGAACTGAACTCATTGGAAACAGTGTGTGTCTGTGTGTTTGGGAGGGGGTGTGTGTTCAAGTCTCACTATGCTCTCAAAGGCAAGGGTGACCTTGGTAGTAAATAATTGAGAAGAAACAAATAGGCAGTTTGTGGGAGCAACAAGCCAAATGTTAGACCAGT
This sequence comes from Ondatra zibethicus, assembly GCA_004026605.1. NCBI lineage: Eukaryota > Metazoa > Chordata > Mammalia > Rodentia > Cricetidae > Ondatra > Ondatra zibethicus. The sequence continues at coordinate 81,906 of PVIU01001047.1, read as the reverse complement.
GACTTAAAAAAAAACAGAATAAAACAAACAACAACAAAAACAAAGACAATCATAGAAAGGGACAGCCAAGAAGAGGTTGTTTGAAGTGAGGGGGAAAAAAAATCCTGTCTAAATCTTGGTCTTGTCTAAACTGCAAAGGAACTCTCATTTAACTGGACCACCTGTGGTATACTACATACTTTAGAGTGCTGCCAAAAATATAGGGACAATCAGCTGACAATTAGTGACTCTGGTCCCAACAAAGGTGTTAGTTTCACCAATCATCAAAATAAATAAGGAGTATCTGTTCAAACTACTGACTTCCAAGGGTGACTCAGTTTACTCAAGGCTGAGTCCGCTAAAGTGCACTGTGAGGGAAACAAGGCTGCACTGAAGCCAAAAGAGGTCCTAACTGCAGGGGCAGGGGATCAGGACACCAACATGTCTATCTTTGTAGCAGACACAGTTCATATCTGCTTACAAATGCATCCCAAAGAAACACCAAAGACAAAGAGAAAACCTGGAAAGCAGAAAGAGCAAACTGGCTTGTTACAAAGCAACTGCAGTAAGATTAACAGAGACTTTCTCAACAGAAGTGCCGGAGGGTAACTGGCAACAGATGATGCCGGAGTGTTGAGAGCATCTCCCTCAACCAAGAACCTGATACCTCGTGAAACTAGCTTTGGAAAAAATGAAGATTAAATAACGGCATTTCCAGATTAACAAAACTGCAGAGTCTGTGGCTTGCAAACCTGCTTTACAAGAAATATTAAAGGATTTTTTAAAGCATGTAACAACAGATTAATTCCACACTTTTACACACACACACACACACACACACACACACACACACACACACACCACTATTGAAAGTAACTATATTTATTCTGTTTAAAGATTTATTTTTAAATTGTGTGTGTGTGTGTGTGTGTGTGTGTGTTTGTGTACAAGAGCCCACAGAGGGCATAGGAGGGCACTGAATCCCCTCGCTCTGGAGTTACAAGGCAGTGAGCGGCTGCCCTGTGTGGATGCTGGATATCAAGCTCGGGTCTTCTGCAAGAGTCGTTCTTGGTCTTAACCACTGGGCTACCTCTACAGCTAGTAACTGCATATTTATAGGAGACACTTTAAATGTACATTTTCTCCATATCTCAGAGGGTTTTAGAAACTGCTGTATAAAAGAACATGCATAATATATAAATTATATTTGGTAATAATAGCATGAAGATGGGAGTGCAGTAAAGTTATACTGGACTAAGAAAATGAATTTTAATCCACAGGAACAAATTAAGAGAAATGGTAAATAAAAAAGTTAATATAACTAACACTATAAATATATACTTATTCTTCCTTTTTCCCTCCCAGCTTATTTAAAGAACATAAAATTATATAAAGTAATAATTATAACAATGTATTCATTGTACAGATTATAATATATATAGTTGTAATATATACAACAATAATAGAATTAAAAAGCAAAGAGAGGCAGAGCTATATGAGAGTAATGTTTCTATATCTCCCTGAAACAAAGTTACTATAAATCTAAAATAGATCCCATTAATTTCAAAAACTTACTAAGAATCCCAAAGAATATGAAGAAAACTCATCAAAATATTAAAAAGTTACTCTGAAAAAATGTTAACTTGATAAGAAAAGAGAGTATTGAATCAAAAGAACAAAAGGGATTCCAGGCTTATAGGAACAATATAAGATGGAAGATATAAATCCAATATGTTAACAATACCATTATTGTAAATGGTTAAAATGTGAGAGTCTCTGATTGTGTGTCTCCTGGGAGAAAGAGACCAAGGCTCACAAGGGGCTCTACAGCAGTCATGGATACAAGTTTCTGCCAAGTGCACATGAAATATTCTCTAGTACAGATTACTCTAGAAAAGCCCCAACATATTTAAAACTGTTGAAATCAGTTATTTTCTCTAATGACAATAAAAGTATATGTTAATTGCAGGGGCTACACAGACTTGTGGATAATTATAAATGAGCAACTTGTAAAAAAATATGAGCGATGTCAGGAAAATTTTAGATAAATGAAAATGAAGAGAGAAATATACCAAAATGTGGGAAGGAGATGAAAGAATATTCAGAGGAAGTTATATTGATAAAATTTCCCACAATTAAAAAAGAAGGAAGATATGAAATCAGTGGTCTCACCACCCACCTTAATATGCCCCAATATGAAGTTAAACTAAAACTAAGCAAGAAGAAATTGGTGGTAGAGAAAAGAGAAAAATCAATGAAACCAAAGTTGTTTCTTTGTAAATACCAACAAAGTCCATAAAGGCAAAGCTAATTAGCCAAGAATTCAAAACGAACAAACAAACAAAACGAAACTCAATTCATGAAATCAGAAATGGCAGAGAGGGAATTACTATTGATCTTATAGAAATGCAAAAGATGATAGCAGAATACAATTGCAAAGTCTTGTCAATAAATGAGATACTTTATATGAAAAAATTCTTAAACACAAACTACTAAAACTAACTCAAGCAAGAAATAGAAAACATGAATAGGTAAAGAAGAAGAAATGAGGTAAAATTCATAATTTAAAAAATTCCTGTGAAGAACAACCTAGGTCCAGATGTGTTGGCTGCTAACCCTAAATCTAAGGAAATAATATCTTTTTTCTTACAAACTCTTCCAAAATTAGAAAAAGGAACACTTCTGTTTTCATTGACAATGCCAGTATCATCCTGATAAAACCATGTAAAACATCACAAGGAAGTTGCAGACCAATATTTGTCATGGATATAGATATAAATACACTCAAGAGCAGTAAGCCTAATCCAGCAACATATGGGAAGGATGATACAGCAGGAGAAGCTGGCGTTTGTTGCAGGATTTGGCTAAACATTTGAAAGCCAATTAATGCAATACATAATGTCAGTAGAGTAAGGATAAAATAATATCACAATTGGGATAAATTGTGCACCTGATAAAAACCTATTGTTCTTTTGTGCCAGCCTGTACCACAAGAAAATAGTAGAAGGAGGCTTTCTTAAGCTCAGAAGAAAATCCATACAAAACCCCACAATTGACACTACGGCTGATTAAGAAAGACTGAACACATTCCTGAAAGTTCAGAAGAAAGACAAGAATATTAACTCATGCCATTTCTCTTCAGGATTGTCTTAGAGGTTTCAACCAGGGAAATTAGGCAAGAAAAAGAATAAAAAAGCATTGAAGTTAAAAAGGAAATTAAGAAAACAATACTTATCAGAAATATGCTTTATAAGTCTATAAAACAAAAGTTATTACTACAGTTTGGACCTTTGATGTGTCCTCTGAAGGGCCACTGCTTAAAGGTTAGCTTCAGGTTAGTATTATCTGACAGGTGGGCCTTACTGGGATTTCTCTGGTGATCTGCCCACACAGTAGACAGTGGGATCCCGGATCCCTTCTCTTCCTCTTTTTCACATTCCAGACATTAGACACACCATGTTTTCATGGTATAGTCACAGTATACATTGCTATAGTCTCAAAAACAATGGGGCCAAGTGACCATGGAAGGAAACCACCAAAACTCTGAGCCAAAGTAAAATTTATCTCGACTCTGTAAGCTCATTTATACCAGATATTTTTAACAGAAATATTATTAATACATTTTCTGAAAAAACTATAAACACTGTTGACTCAAAGAATCAAAAGACCCAAGTAAACGAACAAAAAAGACATCCCATGTCCATGGATCAGAAGATGCAATACTGTTAAAAAAGCAAAAACCCCCAAGTAACCTATTGCTTACTGAAATATCTGTTAGAATCTTGGATAGACAGAATAAAAACTGAAAAGCTGATTCTAAAATTCATATGGAATTTCAAGGGATCTCCCAAAGTCAAAATAGCCTTTAATAAGAAGAATGAAGTTAGAAGATTTGTGTTCTTGTTTTCAAAGCTTTCTTTCATGTAACCATATTGAAGTCAATGTCTTAATAGGTACATACAACAAATTAGTGGAATAGAATTGAAACAAAATCCCAAATTTATGGCCTGTTGATTTTGGTGTGTGTTGAGATTTTTTTAATTTAATTTTTACTAGTAAATGTTCTTTGATAATTTTGTGCATGTTTGTTATGCATGTGTCATAGAGTTCAATCAGGGCCATCTATGTGAGCCTGAGTTTGGAACTAAACCACAGCCTGATGGGCTCACCAGTGGATGCACAAATAGATTCTCTGCCTCCTCTTTTTCTAGAATCTGCTGGCTGCCAATATATCATCAGAATGTAGTAGGACCCTGTGAGTCCCTTTTAGCCTCCACAGTAACTTGCTGGGTTTTGAGAAGTTATTAAAACAGTACAATCGAAGAAAAAAATAATCTTTTAAAAAATGCTTCCTAGGTCAACTGCATAGGCAACAAAACACAATGAAGTTGGATTCTTGCTTCATATCAGGGTTAGAGACTTAAATGTGAAGGCAGAACCATAAACTCCTGCACAGAAACATAAGGGTAAATCTTTGATCTGGCAATGGCAAGTCTTAAAGGTGACATCGCAGTCAAGAATAAAAAAAAAGCAGCGAATTCACGAAGATTGAAAACTTGAGTGCTTCAAATGGTTCCATCAAGAAAGTGAAAAGCATCACACAGACTAGGAGAAATAATCAGGAGTCATACAGATGATAAGGGACTTGTATCTATAACACAAGAATCACACTCAATAGCAAAAAGACAAACGTTCAAGTTTTAAAGTGTGCAAAGTGTTCTACAAACTACCAGCAGGGAAACTTTGTAAATGGTCATATGGGCAATATTTTAGGCTTGTCTCTAGCACAGCCACTCTGTGGTTGTTACATAGGAAATGAAAATAACCATAGGAAATATGTACCAGACAAGCATGACTGTGTCCCAATAACACTGTATTTATAAAACAGGTGGCTGGTTTCTGCAAGTCACAGTCTGTCACCCCATTGCCCTAGAGCAACTCTTAAAAAAAATAAAGCAAGCTACAGGTAACTTGTCAACTCCAGAAATAAAATGGGATATGAGGGGGCTGGAGAGATGGCTCAGCAGTTAAGAGCGTTGCCTGCTCTTCCAAAGGTCCTGAGTCCAATTCCCAGCAACCACATGGTGGCTCACAACCATCTGTAATGAGGTCTGGTGCCCTCTTCTGGCCTGCAGGCATATACACAGATGGAATATTGTATACATAATAAATAAGTAAATATTAAAAAAAAAGAGCTAGTTCTAGGAAGGGCTCCAAAGCTACAGAGAAACCCTGTCTTGAAAAAAAACAACAAAAAAAAGACTCATCCCTATTTATGGGCTGGAGAGATGGCTCAGAGGTTAAGAGCACTCACTGGCTGTTCTTCCAGAGGTCCTGAGTTCAATTCCCAGCAACCACATGGTGGCTCACAACCATCTGTAATGAGATATGGTGCCTCTTCTGACCTATAGGGATATATGTGGGTAGAATACTGTATACATAATAAATAAATAAATATTAAAAAAATGGGATATGAGGATCTACTTAGACTGTGGTTGGTGCTTACTGATGGGCACAAAGAGATCAATTAACGAAAACTGCATAACAGACAAACAAGGAAACAAATGGGAGAAGCCGGAGGTCACCAGTTGCTTATGCTTCTCTTGGAACTCTCTCTCTCTCTCTCTCTCTCTCTCTCTCTCTCTCTCCCTCCCTCCCCCCCCTCATACCCAAGTCTCCCAACGTCCTGTTTCTGGGCATCTTGACTGAGAACTTCAGAAAGAAAGTATTTCTGGTGTAGTTTCTCAGCCTCCCAGAAGGAGCACAGACGGCCCAAGTACAAGGTGAAGAAGATGAGATGGTTGTTTGTACTGCAAAGGCTTTTCAAGAAGGATCCTCATAATAACTATTTCTGCAGAGAGAGAGAGAGAGACAGAGAGAGAGAGAGAGAGAGAGAGAGAGAGAGAGAGAGAGAGAAATGGGGAGAGAGATCTGGAGATGCTGGACACATGAGAATTGGTGCAGGCTGGAAGCCAGAAATGACAACAGTTAGCTAGCTGAAAGTAAAGGAAAATTGATTTAGGTGATTCAATCAAATGATTTCTGATACATGACATGGGGGGTGGGGGATGCCGCAGAAGCAAACCAAATGACAGATATGGGAAGACACCAGGCTTTCAGGTTGTATTCCCTTAGAGTCATTAATGGGTATGTAAGATGATGTCTATGAGACACAAGACCACAGTGAGCAAGGCTAATGGACTCAGAAGGAGATGGAAGTCAATCCACTTGACCCCAATAGCTGACTGCTTCTGAATTTTAGCCAAAACTAGATTACAAATAAAAACCACTGAAGTGATTTATTTTTCCACTTTTAGTGGCTTATTCTAGGCACATGAGGATGACAAATCTATTTGTTTAAACTTCCTGCTCAGGATGCTGTTCAAACTGCCTGCTTTTTTTAAGACTCAGTGAGGCCAGGGCGAGGTGTCTGTGGTAGTGTAGTCTGTAGGCAAGAACAACAATGGGATACCTTTAATAGGACTGTACCCCTGGTGATGGCTTCCAGTGGATTTGGGGTTCCCTGAAATCCTTTGCTATCGCTCTTTAGATAGAAGCTGAGTCAATTTGAGGATTGCTAATTGGCAAGCATCCCACCAAACATAGGATTGAATTCTCCTAGATACAAGGCCCTTTGTGGACCCAGTTGTGAATCTACTTCTAGCTTCAGGTACTTGTAGGTCAGTAGGGAAGAGCATTTTTCATTCTATTCTAGTCTACTGTCGGCATTTGCACCCACTCCTAAGGATAGGGATGTGGGTGGGCGGATTCCAGCACAGAGAACCCTGAGGGGAGACCCTCAACCCCTGAGGCCTTATAGGCAGACCTCTCTCTGATACCTATTTCTCAGGGTCACCAAGGGACAGATGACCTTGGATTTGTATAACTAGTGCATTTATGTAATATTAAATGTGATCAGCTTCCACGCTGGCTACGTTTCTATAATTGCGTTTTCTCCCCTTGAAAATCTGACAGAACGGAATGGGCTGCTTAAGAGTCAAAGTAGGCGCAGTCATTTTTGGTGAGTGGCTCGATGCTTTGTTCGCCAACTGATTTGCAAGCGATTCATCCAGACACACCCTTCGGCCTCTGTCTTCATTTCTCAGTGAGGCGGAGCTGAATATGCTCCGGAAAGTAAGTGTAAAAGTAAGCTCAGTCCTAGTCCCAGCTCCCCTGCTCACCCCAGCTGCGTATGAGCTAACCATCATTTTCCTGCTCTGAACTTCCTTCTCTACATCGAGAGGAGGTAGGGAGTTAATAAGATCCTTCTGCACTGTGTCACCTATAATTTCACATAATCCACAAGATGCCCTCTCTGATAGGACCCATAGGGAGAATCTATAATTGATTCCAAAGCGATCAGGCAATGTCCAGGACCAGTGACTGTAATGACACTGTTGGGTGTATAGAAGGGACTTTAGGAAACCCCCCATTAGCACTCTGACTTGGTTAAGTGGCGGCTTCTCAGACTCCCATGGTCCACAGCAGTGTTTCTCATCTTTCACATGCATGAGTGAGACAGGAAGATTTTGTTAAAACCGGTTCTGATTCAGTAGGTTGAGGTTAGGCTGGATATTCGATATTACTAACAAGGTCCTTGATAACATGGGTACTGACCACACACTGAGTAGCAGGAGTCCAGAGGGGTTTTGATGAGCAACATGTCACATCTGAGACAATACAGTGTCAGCCGATTTGGGTTCCTGCCGAGTGTGTGCTCAAACCAGGAGCCTGGGAGTGCTCAACTACTAATCGATGTGCTTTCTTCTTTGTGATGAAGCTTAGGAGATGTCTTTGGTTTTGATTTTAGTCACCCATGGAGATACAGCCCAAATGCCCTCTTCATCTGTAGTACGGCATCCCGTTTTGCCCATGCTAGACTTCTTTATCGACCAATTTTAATGGACTACCTACAAGATATTTCAAAACTAAGAACTTCTCTGAGCCTGGCCTTCCAATATCTGGAGTCAGCCCTCATGTTCTAAGAGAACAAAGTGTGGGGAAGGGTGGGGTTGGGGTTATATCATTTGGCTAGGAGTTTGAGAAAGAATGCTTTCCCTATCTTTTCATCACTTACACCTGGATGAGACTACTCTTATCCTATTGGGTTAGACAGGCATAGCGCTCTTGCATGAACAATACAGGACTAATCGCTATCTTATGCACCTATACAACATACTTCAAGGAAGTATATTTTCCTTTAAAAAGAAGACAAAGGAGCCTAGTTATCATGGGATTTAAGCAAGGCCACTGGGAATGGTCTGTTCCTTTTCTGAAAGTTGAGAAAGCAGAATTAGTCTTGAGGCCCACCCCACCCCAGTTTTGTCTCCTAAGAATATCGGGTTCATATTGATTGTTCTGTTATGGGTGATTTGCATGGCTCAGATGGAAACATGTTTATCGATTTAAGCTCCGGCTTGTCATAACGCGTTTCTTCCTGACTGTGGTGTGCATTCCTTGGAAGCAAGGCTAGTTGCATCGTAAATATCTCAGTGTTCAGGACTTGTTTCTTTGACATGGCTCTAAATCAGTCAATAAGTGATAACAATGGCTTGGTCCTGAACATATGGGAGTGCCGATAATCCACATGATTAAAATCCATAAGCTAGGCATTTGTCACAGTTACACTTACCTGACAAAGCAAGGACACTGATATGTCCCAAACTCATAATAACCACTTTGCCACAGAGACTTGCCTTCCAGTTCTGATGGGCATGGTCCGGCTTGTGGCTGGGTGATGAAGCAATTGTGTCTCTTCCTATTAGGTGAGTGGGGAACCCGTTTACGAGGGAATAGTCAATTTTGAAGCACAGATCATTAGAACTGGAAGAAGTCAGAGAAATCCTCTAGGCCCACACTGCCATTTCCTAGATACGGACACAGATCTAGTGAACTGAACTGATTTGCACAAGATAACACCATTAGCTAAAGCATTCAGTCTTCCTAGGTGGGTAAGCCAGTGCCTTCCAAAGAAGAACCTGAGCTACATTGAGCAGAACCCCCGGGAGCTCCCAATTTAGAACATTTTTTAAACCATTTCTACCAATAGATTTTATTTATATCTCTGGGTTAAAACAAAATGAAAATAACTAGTCAAAAAGGAACACACGGGGTCTCTTATCACTAAACACTTATTCATAACATACACACACACACACATACACATACATACACACACACACACACACACAACAACAACAACCCATATTTAGCTTACCCTGTACAGGGATTCCAATGATTAAATCCTTGAAGAACCATTTACCCTTCCCTCCACTTATCAGTAATTCAGAGACGCTTTTAGTACCACCAAGGAGGACCACTTTCCTCATCCAATAACAATGTTTCTATGCATCTATGAGGGGTAGTCCAGAAGATGTCCTCAGCAAGAAAATAACAGACAATGCAGCATCAGTTTCTGAAGGCCAAGTGCATTCTGGGAAATGCACTGGCTTAACCACCAAGTTCAGTGTCAGGCAGGACTGGCATTGGGGTACTTCTTCCTCTTTCAACTGTTCTTTTGAAGACATGATACAGAATGGTGAAAATGTTTCATGATGTCCATCCAATGAGAGGCGCTCAGATTCAAAAATGGGTAAATTTGATTGCAAAGGCAACATAAGCATTTCTCTCTCTGACAACTGAGAAACGGTGCTATAAGCTGCCAGTGAAACAGATCTGGGCAATTTGACTCATGATGTCACAGAGGTGGGGTTTCATTGGACCTCCAAGGTCCTTTCTTTTTACTGGCCACCCTTGTCACTTTTCTACTTCCGTCTTTGTTAACTTTAGTTTTCCATATAATATATCCCTGGTAATGCTATGTTTTGTCTTGAGTATAACTTTGTAACCAAAACTGAGAGAAATAAGCAACTAGTAGAAACACAGAAGGCAGAGGGGCCAGTGGCTTTTCTGTAGTAATGTGACGACAGTTCACGATCCATGTGTTGTAGAACTATCAGTAAAGTGACGACAGCTCAGGGTCAATGTATCATAGAACTCTCAGGAAGGCTTGAACACCTTGGCCATGTGACAGGCACTTACAATTTCCTCACACATTGCTATGATTTGGATGTGGCTTATTCCCTAGAGGTTCATTTGCTGGAGCACTGTTGTTCTCTGGCAATGTGAATCATGACGGGAACTTTAAGGTAAATCTCACAGGATCCCTGAGTGAGCTCCCATGAGAGCCTGACCTCTGAGTCTGGTGACAGGATCTCTCATTCCTTCACCATGCCACCCATGGCACCAAACCAAGCAGTCTTGGATTTTTAGCCTCCCAAACGGAGCCAAATCAATCTCTTTTGTTTATAAACTTACGCAGGTTCAGGTAGTTTGTTATAGTAAGAAAATATGGACTGCGTGATAAACACCAGCCAGCTCTGCTGCACCTCCCTGTCTTTGTGAGGTGACGCAGACTGACAAGGAAGACAGGGGCCTTCTGATGCCATGTCACTTTCCAGTTCTCTTTGCCCACTGCTCAGGGGACTGGTTTTCTAATGTCATCATTTTTCAGGTGATACGCCGGTATCAAACTATTATCTCCAAACTCTTCTACATCATTTTCATTAGCCCCTCTAAATTAATCTGATTCAGCTAAAGCTATTAACTGAGATATGGCAGGCATCAAGAGTTCATCTACTGGGTATCATGAGGTCTTTGAGAAAAACCCCTTTCAACAGAGGCCAATTTTGTTGCTATCACACTGATGTGCGTTCATCAGCTGATAGCCCTCTCTTAGCCCATCAAGTCTGGCTTTTAATGGCCAAACCGTATCTGTGACCGCAATTCAATTTACACTCCGCACTTGTGGTTCCTTGGTACCTTGGAATTCTTTAAACCTGCTTGATTAGCCACCTGAGGCAAATGGCTCAGTCATTTTAAGTTTTATGAAACATCTGTGCACTTTGATCACAGACCAGCCCGAGGAGAAAATGGCTCTGGAATCTTCCTCAAACCATTCAGCACAGAATTTAATATCCAGGTGACATGGAATTCTGCAGGAGTGGGGGATGTAGTTAGGCATGCAAAAAAGATCAAACCCATGATCACTCCCAGGATTTGATTAAAGTGGTGTCTTTTGAGGAAATCAAATGGAGCTGGGATCCTGTGGCTTGCTAATTCTAGTATCCCCAGTGGGGGCGGGGGGACCTGCTGTCAAGTGAAACAATTCAGTGTGTATTTGTTCCTCCTTGTGACAAATTTCAGAGGGTGCACAAGCACAATAATGGTGGTCTGGTTTCTCCTTAATTCTTCATGTTTCTTTCCCCTCTCTCCCTTCTTCCCTTTTCTGTTTCACCAACTATGATTATATGTAATTTTGAAACTATTGGCAAGCTATGGTTTCTTGGAGGATGTGTTGGTGTGGGAGAGAAAGAAGCCATTGGCATTTGGAGACTGTTCTGGCACACACAGGTAGGGCATCTGATTCCTTCCTTAGATGTGAACACAGGACGTGAAGCTCAGACATGTTAGACTTCATTGTGATGGTCTCCGAGGGGAAAGAAAAACTAATGAAGAGAATTTGGCTCAGACCTTCAGAGGTTTCAGTGTGTCGTGGCCAGGAGGGTATATAGACCGCTGCAGCTCATCTCATGGCAAACAAAACAGAGAAAATGCCTGTATCCGAGGGCTTTCTTTTCGCCTTGCATTCCATCTGAGTTTCCAGCCCGCTGGAAGGTGCTGACCACAGTCATGGTGAGTCCTCCCCTTCACTCCTCCTCTTTAGGAATCCTTCACAGACATTTCCTGAGGGTGTATTCCTAACCTTGCAGGCCCTTCTCAGTTCAGTCAAGCCAGTGGACCAGATTAAGCATCTGTCTCACATTACCACATGAACTCATGACAAAATGAGACAGATCAAGACCACTTCTGGATGTAAATAAAAATAAGATCATGTGCTATATATGAAACACCAAACATACTGTACGTGGTGGTGCTCACCTTTAATTCCAGCACTCAGGATGCAGAGGCAGGTGGATCTCTGTGAGTCTGAAGCTGCCCTGGTCTACATAATGAGTTTTAGGCTAACAAGGCTACATAGTTAGACAGTGTCTCAATAAAGAAAAAAACCACCATAACACTATTTTCTCTTGTCCACAGAAGTATTCCTGATTCTTTATAAATTGTAGTTTTATTCTCATTCTGGTCTTTCCTCCCAGTAGAGATGATGACCAATGATGCTCAAAATGCCCAATCCTGAGAATTTCTCCTTTTATGACAGCATGCATTTAGAACAAGTTCCCAGTTCTCTGGGCCCTCTTTCAAATATCCAGCCAAAGCCCAAAGGTTGAAAGAGCTTTTTAAAAATTTTTCTTAATAGTCTCTTACGAAGCACCAGCCATTTTATTCTCCAATGCTATAACTAGTAACTCACCAAACTTGTTTAACTGCAGGTGGATTTCTGTGGTATTTGGCTGAAGATACTTGGCAAGTGGGAAAATATCATAATTAAAGCAGCAATTTACATGTTAAACAGCTTTCCCAGCCATTATCTTATTCGATCATAATGATGACATGAATGAGGAAGATGAACATTCAATATTGTACCTATTTTTCCTAGTTAGGTAATAGGAAGATTGATCTTGAAAAATACAAAGAAGTTAGCAAAGCCCACTTTGGGGTGTATCTGGGAAGGACTGTCCAGAGAGCATTAACCAAGGGGAGGAGTACCTGTTCTGACTGTCAGCAACACCACCCAATAGGATACTGGTCCAGGTAGAATAAAGACAGGAAGGAAGAGGACTGGAGATATGTAGGAGAAATCTGGAATAGCTTACAAATAGTTGAAGAAACAAACCTGACATTTTTCTAAAAGAATGGAGCTTACACATTTCATTCTTGAAAGAGAACTCAAATGAACGTTGAATTTCAAATGGAAAGTAAAGGAATTTGCAGCCCTTTGCTGAGTGTGCCTTAAGGGTAGGCTTCCAGCCCTTCCCTCCAGAAGTCTGAGTGTGCATGAAGGGTAGACTTTCAGCCCTTCCTTCCAGAAGTCTGAGTGTGCATGAAGGGTAGGCTTCCAGCCCTTCCCTCCAGAAGTCTGGGAGTCCCTTAAGAGTAGTCGTCCAGCCCTTCCATTCAGAAGTCTGAATTTGGACGTGCTGAAGTGGATCTAAGAAGCCCTGCTGATGGCCATCCATTCTGAATCAAAAAAATCAAAGGTAAATACTTTTTTGGGTTATCACACCAGCCATATTTTGGTGGCACAAACTTGTCCTTGGGGTTATGAGGGTCAATGAGATAGGGTGCAATATTCCTGGGGGCTCCAACTGATCCTAGTAGAATATCATTCTGGACTACTCCTAGATGCCAATTTTTTTCCTGTGATTCCAGGGGCCACCTACCTTCTTGGAGCTTGACTCTGTCTAGATGAGGTCTACCTGTAGTCTCAGCCAGACTCAGAATCCCCTCTGACCCAGAAAATACCACCGAGAGACACAGAATAGGAGGTTCTGCCAGTCTCAGAATCAGTGGTTTACTCCAAGCCATTCCAGAACTCAACCTTTACTTTGGCACAACTGCTGGTCATAAGGGCTATGCAGCCTTGAAAGCTGACTCTTAGTGTACACGACCACCTTTTAACAGATCTGCTCATACATTTAGATTTCGGAAGGGCACTGCCTCCTCTCACATCTGGCATCCATATAGATCTCAGAGGCTCTCGTAGTGATGCTACATGCAACTACTGCAAATCAATCAGGGGGAAAGGTTCAAGGATTACCTGAGTTGACAAATTATGTATTCTCATGTTATTTTAATATGTGCAGCATGGGTATAAACTCCTTATGCATACAGCTCTTGCTTGCTATTAAAACCAAACAACAATTCAATAACTACTTAATATAAAGTCAATATAATAGTACCAAACCATACAGTTCAAATTAGCAGATCAATTCAATGCCGTGGCAAGCTCTGTGTGCTGGAACAGTGTTGCTGCTTACAAGGAAAACAGCTCATATACCCATCTTACCCAGGTTTTGTTTATGGGCTAAATTGTCTTCCAAAGAGATGTACTGAAACACTATGCCCTTTTGCCTATGAATATGACCATATATGGAGTCTTTGCAGATGTAATCAAGTTAAATGAGGTGATTTAGGTGGGGCCAACCTAGCATGACAGCTCACCTTGTCAGGAAAATTTGGGAGGGGCATAAACAGAGGCTATGTGATGTGGGGAGGGTGAAGGGGTGCTTTGGAAGACAAGGAATGCCTCAGAGTAATGGCTACCACAAGAAGCCAGGAAGTGGTGAAGAAGGATTTGATCGAAAGTCTCAGCAGCAGCAAGGCCTTGATTTCCAGTCTCTACCCTTCAGGACTACAAGATAATGAGCCGTCGTGGTTTTGGCCCATTGTCACAGCAGCTCTGGCAAGCGAATGAGGGTCTTTACATGTCGAAATGCCCATGCCATTGGGTTATGTGATGAATTAAAATTTTCAGAGGATTTTTAGTAGACTAACCACTGCAAACTCTTATTTAGCAGGTCTCCTCTGATCAATTGGCCTTCGAGGGTTACAACCCTTGCCAAGTCAACCTCACTTGTTGCTTCATTTATTTTTCATGTTTATGACAAGCAAAGAATCATCTTTCATACCTAAGCAATAGGAAACAAGTCTCAGGGGTGAAGGTGAAGATTCTTTCTTTCTGATTAACCTTAAAACTAAAATGTCATTTAAGTTATCATGGAGAACTCATAGAGGCTTCTATATCCTTGGGTTATGATTGGTGGTCAAGGCAATCCAGAGTGTACTCTCTGTTGGAAGACTGCACTGAACCCCAAAACCTTATTACTAGGAGATTTGGGATGTTAATTACTCTCTTTTGCCTTTTCTGATTCTTTGGCCTCTGCTTCTTTCTGGCTCCTGGGTGGTAACTAAAGGATCAACAGCCTATGGCTCTATTAGTCCACTATGCCCTGCTACTTTCTTTCTATCAGGTTTGACCCACCTCACCCTTTAAAACTGTTTGGTAACCATCCTCTCTCAGGTTACTGTGGAGGAGCAACACAGTAGTCTCCCTGAAGGAGCCCAAGATAACTAGAGGGGATTCTGCTTCCTCATTAGGACAAGAAACCTCCAGGAACCAGGTAGGCAGGTAGCAGCCCTGGGAACTTGAAAGGTAGGTAGGGAGGGAGGTGGGGACATGGTTGCCAGGTCAACTTCATATCAATTTTAATCAGGGCTTTCTCTGCCTGTTGCAGCCAGGAACGTGATAATGAACTTCTAGGGCTCGGAGTCCGGGCTGTTTTCCAGCTGACTGAAAATATGTCAGTGTTTTAATAACCTGGAGAACCACAGTTGTGTAAAACACCTGAACAGCAACTCCAAAGCAGCGACCATACAAAGGGCCCATTTTGAGCTTCCAAGATGTGTGTTGGCTAGGTGCTTTTGAAGACCTTGATATGAGTATTATTGGTGCACTGGGTTTTAGGGGCCACAGCATCTTTCCAAACATTGGCAGCAACAGAACTATCCCTCGTTCTCCCGCAGATCATTCACGCCCCTCCGCTGCATCCATCTGGCCCAGTGTGAGGCCAGTACAAACTTACAGTCATAGGAAAGAAACTAACTTTCAGCTATACTGTCTTGCAGAGGCACAAATCATGGGAAAACAAGCTAAATTCACATTAATTGAGAAGCAGATGTCCAACTCCTTTTCTGGAACTCACTGGCTCGTCATTCAAATCTTTGCAGCCAGAAGTCTCCTAGGTACACTGAAGCGTACCTAAGATTACTAACGACAAACCCTAACTGCCTGCCTTTCCTCTCCTCTGGCAGGCATATTTTCCCTCCTCCATTATAATCCTCGTGATAATGCCACATGACCAGTAAATAGAGCATCTGTCGGAAGATGCACGGAATCCAAAAACCTTACATACTAAGAGCGTTGGGGTGTTAATTACTCAAATTACCCATTGTTACATTCATTCTTCTGATAAATTTTAAAAATATGTTGAGAGTTCTAAGCATGCACACAATTGGATGAGAAGTTTTCCTGAAAATATTGATGGGAATCCTGGCTTTTCCATAATAGTTAACTGTCTGGATCATTGACTCTGAGGCAGTATAGTGTATCCTGGGAGTCACGGGTCTAGGTTTTATACCTGCTAACTATTTTAATCTATGTAAAAATGGGCACAGTATTTGTTTTCCAGGTCAGGTTGGTATAAGGATGAACAAAATGTTAAAATTAAAACCAAACCCAGATCTCGAGCATATGCAAACAATGTTCATATGTACCTGTGCGATGAAATCAACACTGGACTTGACCCCAGAAGACCCTGGTTTCAGTCCTGACTCCATTGCTTGTCTGAACTTGTAATCACAAAGGCCTTAAGCTGCTGGGTTTCAATTTGTTTGTTTATAAAAGGGCAGTGCTGGCCAAGTGATTTGGAGTGTTTCTTCGAGGTTCAAAACTTCTCTGAGTCTAATTCAAAAATGAAATAGATGAAGTAGGACCTTACTGCTGGACTGGTTATTTATCACATGGAAACCACAGAATGGCAAGGGTGTGGGTGATGCAGATGCTTGCCAAAAGAACAGCTGGGAAATGAAGACATAGTCTTGAGTGACACTAGATAGCCAAGGCTGTGCTTCCTCATGCCTGCAGCATTTTGCTCATCTTTTCTCCTTACATTTCCCTCCTTTTTCCTCTCTCACCTCTGCCTTGCTTTGCCCACTGACTTAGAGCTTTGCTTCTGTGCCTTCAGGCCTGTAGAAACGGGCCAGTTTCCCAAGGTAAGCCCTCCACTGACTCACTTGGTCGTTCACGACCTCAGTAGGAAAGGAGAGCAACGGAAAATCAGGGCCCTTTTAGTCGTGATGAAGTTAATTGATGGTGACTCAGGAAGTGGAGGCGGATGCTCAGCTCTATAAGCACAAGAAGCCCTTACGCTCTGGGTACCCTGAGATGCTTGAGCCCAGTGATAATCAAGCTGATGATAACTCCGGGCACAGTCACGCTGTTCTTCCAAAGGACACTCCACGCCTTCCTGGATGTCATTCCATTTCTCTTCTCCTCTCTCAAAAGAGGCTGCTCATTAGGGCCTAATCTGCAGATGGAGACACTGAGGCACAGAAAGTCACATAATGAGCCAGAGTGACTATCACTTCCTCAACAGCTTATGACAAACACATCACAGCAAAGACCGATGAGCTTGCCATTGCTATCCCTTTTCACTCTCTAGAGCAGCTCTAGGGTGAAGGACTGGATGGGCAGAGCAGCTGTGACAGATAAACAAGTTTGACACAGTCTCCTTCTTTCTCCTATTGTGTGGCTTCAGAGAGTTGAGGGGTTGAGGGCAGGCTCATGTGGGAACTTGAGGGATGTGGGAGGATCCTGGAGAGAAGTTGCAAGATAGCAATGAGTGCAACTGGACAAACCAAAGGTCATGTTGGTACTCTTTATTTCCTCAAGAAAGTGTGTATTTTCTGGGGAATCTCGGATGCTGTGGCTGTGTCAGCCTGTGGTTGTCTGACTTGGGTGCTTATCAATGAGCAGATGGAGACTTTATGTCCAGGAGATAGCAAAGGATTTGGTGAGACGGTCCAGGGCTGCATCACGGCTTTCATTTAGATGACTGTATCAGTCAGGGCTCTCTAGAGTCACAGAACTTATGGAAGGAACCTCTCTCTATGTATATATGAAGGGAATGTATTGGAATGCCGTACAGACCGCAGTCCAGCTAATCCAACAATGGCTAGCTGTGAATGGAAAGTCCAAGAATCTAGTAGTTGCTTGGTCCCATGAGGCTGGTGTCTCAGCTGGTCTTTTGTGTGTACTGGAATCCCGAGGAAGTAGGCTTCAATGTTAGTAAAGCAATGAATGTGCTATCAAGGCCAGGAGAAGCAGGCAGAGGACCAAACCTTCCTTCTTCCATATCTTTATATAGGCTTTCCATAGACCAAGGTGTGGTTGAAATTAAAGCTGTGTCTTCTTGCCTCAAAGTCTGGATTAAAGGTGTGTCTTCCTACCTCAAAGTTCCAGACCAGAAGTGGATTTGCTTACTTCAAACCAAGTAGAAAATCTCTCACAGGTGTGCCCTCCATCTCTGGAATGTAGGTCATTCCAGATATAGTCAAGTTGACAACCAAGAATAGCCATCACAATGACTAAACCAGCAATTTTAGGCTAATCCTATAAATTCCAGGTGAGTAACCAAGTACTTTAGTTTTTATGGGGCCCTTCATTCTGAACCATTAACAATTATATTGACCACTGCATTTGTAGAAAGATAAATACACTAGAATTAAATATTAGGCATTTTTATTCACTCTAAGACTTCACACTTTGTGTGTGTGTGTGTGTGTGTGTGTGTGTGTGAGAGAGAGAGAGAGAGAGAGAGAGAGATCTTGTAAGAAATTACAGTTTACTGGGAGTTCTGAAAGTGTAACAGTGGGCACAAGGCACTGGGCCTTCTTCCTTATGGATAAAATGGGCTCTGAGAACACATTCTGTTATTTGAATGTTGCTGGCGGCAGCAGCACACCCTTTAGCCCCAAGTCTCCAGGCCAGACTCACTCCAAAGTTACAGGATTATCCTCAATACACTGGTTTGGACATCTAGAAAGCATAGAGGTGCATAATAACTACGTCACGAAGAAATAGAACATTGGGGTGACTCAGGCTAAGGCCTCAAAGATGGAAGAAGCAGAAAGCGAGTGTGGCTCAGCTTTGCTCTGCAGCCCATGCTTGACTCCTGCTTCCCAGTGGGTATTTATTTCTCTTGCACTTGGTAAGCAGCAGTCCCCGCCAGAGGCAATCTGCACTGGCAACCTTTATGTGGATCTTAGCAAATGTGGACATTCATAATTAGGCAAGGGTGGCTCTGTGATGGCAGATCACAGGGAGAGAAGCCTACAAATAACATTTACTTCCTGCAGTGGTAAAGGTCCCACAGAGATGAAGAGAGGCAAGGAGAAAAATACAAAAAAAAAAATTTACAAAACCCATCCTCAGAGGATTAATGTTCTAGGGAACTGTAAGCGGCTTATATTCTCGGCCCATTACCATAATTTTCAAATAACTGCCTCAAGTGATAAAAAGGCAATTACTTAAGGCCAGATGCGTGGCAGGCTGGGTGACGCTGTCCCTGTGCCATCAGGGGGTTCCTTCACACCACTTCCCCAAGTCAGTGTGGTGCTGGATTAACAGTCATTGGGGACATGTTGCCTCTTTTCCAGGCAACTCTGGATCCATTCACAGAACCTCAAGTCTCCAAGGTCTGAGTGGCCTGGAATACTCTTGGGTTTGCATCTAGCCTTGACTATTTACTATGTGAAAGCCAGCATGTCACTTAACCTTCATCATTCCCCTCTTAAATCCCTAGTCATTGTAAACACACAGGGTTTCCTAGTTTAACTGAGTGGCATAAGGATGCAAATAGGCTGAGTTTACAAATTGGCAAAGGAACACCCTTTAGATGCTTGAGGCCTTACATTTCCCACAGCTCTCTCTTCTCAAACCCTTTGTGTCTGTCTATCTCTGGATACAAGGAAGAAGGGTCTTCTCAAAAGCTTGCTTTTGGCCCTTCCAGCCACTGGCCTGTCACCAACAAAATCCCCAAGCTGGGCTGCCTTACAATGGCAGTAGATTACACTAATTTGTTTTTATTTGATGTAGTTAGAATTAAGGCTTTTTGAAAGCACTATGCAAATGTATGTAAATGATTCCATTTCATGCAAAATAATGTGCTCATGGTGTGCCTGTGTTAGCTTAGAAAAATCTGGTGGCCAAAGATTGTTTATATCGTCTTAAGAATCAGGAAGAAAAAAATATTTTAAACTTCAGTTACTCTTCCAGTTTGAAAAAGCACAGATGTTGAGGGACTGAGGGCTTACTCCCAGAGTTTATCAACTGTACATTATTATACATTTTTGGTCTTCACCAGGATATCTGACATCAGTTAAGCAAAATCTACCACCCTTTAATCATGGCACTGGCACTTCTTCGTTGCAAGAGGAGGAAGATCTGAGAGCTTCTTTACAGACTTCCCTGGCAGCTATGGAATCAATCTCCTTACCAACATGCATGGGCGGGGCCTGATGCCATTTGAACCAAGTCACAATACCTGGTCCGAGTGAGACGCTTACAACCGCCCATCACATCGCACCTCTTGTCCTCTTCATGCTACCTCTGTCTTCCCAGGGGTGTGTTCTGCAGCATTTAGCATTCTAAACACACCTGGCAATACTACTCCTCACTCTTCTAGGAACCTTTGCTGCTTAGCTTTCAAATACCAAAGACGTCATAGCATAGCTCTTGGTTCAAGTTTCCCAATGCCAAAGAATGTTTTGCTGACTTAGTCTCTAGAAGACATTGAAACTTAAAGCAGGGAGACCTTCAGTGATCCATCACATATCCAAACCCACATTCTAGCAGGAGAAACTGAGGGTTAGGGAAGGGACAGGAATTTGATCGAAGTGGTAGAATGGGAACAAGAGCCTAAGCATTCTAATTCAGTTCTGGGACAGCAGATGACAGACGCCGGTCATAACCATGGGTGATCCATTTCCTTTCCAGAGGGGTTTTATAAGCACTGCCTTAAGTAGACACTATAGAGGGGGTACCAAATTTCTAGGACAAGACTCTTCCATTACAAAGAACGTATTACTGGGGTGAGTCGGCATCTTTGGATGAGCAATAATGATGCACAGATAACCTGACCCTGGGTAAGGCCCTGAATAACCCCTCTTCCAGAGCCTGAGGGAGTAGTTCTTAATCCTGCACCGTAAAACTTTTGGGGAGACTTGAACCATATTCAAATTCAGACTCCATTCTGATCACTTTCTCAGCTTGCCAGAAGCTAGGCGTGGGCAGCAATATTTTGAAGGAATCAGGTGGAGTCAGGCTGCAGAGGGCTAAGGCTAGGTAAGGCAAGGCCTTCTCTGTATCCAGATCTCTTCTGAGCCTCTGACTCAGTCACCAAAACATCAAAACACACTCCCTTCGGTTCAGTCCAGGGGTGATAGCACAGCTGAGACTTGGAAGCACCACTTCCAGAGCTGAGCAAGCAAGAGAGACTCAGAGCTTCTCTCATCTCTGCTACGCACCAGAATGCTTGCTGCTGTCCATTTGTACTGGGCACATACTGGGTGTGGCGATGTTCACCTCCAGCCTATAATCCTAGCCCTTGGCAAGTTGAGGCAGGAGGCTATAGAGGTCATTCAAAGTCACAAAGAGAGTTCCAGAGGAGCCTTGGGTTACACAGGGAGACCCTGCCTCAAAGAAACCCCACACCGTTAGTAGGAGACATAGTGATTTCTTGAATTCTTTGACAGGTTTGACAACACCTAGGTGGATATCATTCAAACTGAGTCGCCATGGTACCCATGAAGGATGAGAACAGAGTATCCACACAGAACACATCTACTGACATGTGAAGCTTTTGTCAGGATGGGAAATTATTTTGAGCAGCATAGCAGTGACTGTAGGAGGAGAGAAAAATAAATCCTCTATGTGTTTATTACAATGCAGTCAAAGAAGAATGCCCAGATAAAGGAACTATAATAGAATCAGTCTTGGCTTGCTGAACACAAATAAGGGAAAGATATGGAACCCAGCCCCTTTCTCTCCAGAGTCCATTTCTATTAGGATAGGGCATCATTCGGTGGTACCCTTGGGATGAAGAAATTGGCTGGGGAAGATATAAAAGGCCTCACTTTGACCCCAGATGGCCACTTCAAATCTCAGGTTCAGTAGCAGGGTCTTGGGTAAGCTCTTGGCTCTGCTTTCTGCCCATAAACCCACTCACACACCTATCTTCAGAGTAGCATTCTTACTACTCCCCTCCATTCTTCTTATTCGTTGTTTATATGTGTGTAAATTTGTGGGAAAGAGTACACTGCTTCATGGGAAAGTCGTGGAGAGGGAGGCTGTGGGGAGAGAGATGATGTGTGGAGGAGGATGCTGTGGGGAGAGGGATGCTGTGTGGAGGAGGATGTTGTGGGTACAAGGATGCTGTTTGGAGAAGGACATTGGGAGATGCATGCTGTGGGGAGAGGGATGCTGTGTGGAGGAGGATGTTGTGGATACAAGGATGCTGTGTGGAGGAGGATGTTGTGGGTACAAGGATGCTGTTGGGAGAAGGACATTGGGAGAAGCATGCTGAGGGGAGAGGGATGCTATGGGGAGAGGGATGTCTTGGGGGAAAGGGATGCTGTAGGTACAAAGATGCTGTGGAGAGAGCAATGCTGTGGATACAAGGATGCTGTGGGGAAAGAGATGCTGTGGGTTCCAGGATGCTGTAGGGAAAGTGATGCTATGGGTACAAGGATGCTGTAGGGGATAGGGATGCTGTAGAGGAGAGAAATGCTATGGGTACAAGGATGTTGGTACAAGGATGTTATTGCAAGAAGGATGCTGTGGGGAGCAGGATGATACTATTATTGGTACAGTTTTGTAATTGATTAGCTTAATAGGCAAACAAACAAAAAATAAAGAGGAGTTCAAACTCTCTTAAATGACAAAGGAGAGAAACAAATTTGGAATCTTGCATTATTGTTTTCTTCATAAATTTAAGGACAGGTGTAGCAATTTATCATGTCTTATTCTTTCCTGTGGTGCTGGTTTAATAAAAAAAAAAGGAAGAAAGAGAAAAATTTCAAAGCTGTACCATACTGATTTTTTTTTTCCTTTTGTATCTTTCAGCTAGCAGACACAGTTTGAATCAAATCCCTAACAAAGAGAGGAGACTTGGAGCCTGCTTATTTGCAGAAACTGCTGGAAACCCTTTTGATTTTGGGGAGCCACAGAGGGTGCTAGAGCATCTGCAGACCACAGGCACAGGCAAGCTGATTTGGTTTTGTTGGTAATGTGAGCTCATTTGCAATTTTCTTCTCCTTTTAAGAGGCTTGAAATCGGGTGTTGAAATTCCCTAAAGGGTGTGTGGAGCTATGCTAAGCCAGAGGGTGTGTGCTCTCTTGTCTCCACTCTGGGAGAAGACCTGCTGGCCGTGCATCATTTTTTACAGCTGTATTTGCACAGGTGGGGAAATAACAGTGTCATCTTGGAACGGCAGACACAATGATATATGTGTTTGGGGGCATCTATAGAGCATAGTGAATCACGCAGTCTGCGAGTCAGCCGCTCTATAAGTCAATCCACGGTGCCCACTGAAAGCTCCATAGGTAAGTGGGGAGGCTGCCTTTGGATCACTTTGGAAGATGAAAAATATCCCCATATATATTCAGACCAATAAAGGAGCCATGCAGGTGAATAAAAGCAAATTCTGAAATCAGAGTCTCAAGGTTGGAGGAAACCCAAAGAGCAGCCACATCTCCAGGCTTCTGTGTGTCAGGGCATCCTTGCATATTTTTAAGGCTGTAGCTCAAATACTTTGTGAGCTGGTCCTCTCTGCCTTCCCCAAAGCACTTCATCTGTCCCAACTTCTCAGTGTCCAGGCTGTTAGGACAAAACCAGGACCAGTGACATGGTTCAGTGTAAACGCTTTTGCCACAAAAGCCTGAAAACCCAAGTTTCCTCCCCAGAGCCTACATTAGGACAGAACTGATTCCTGAAAGTTTTCATTTGATATCCACATGCATGGCATGCCACACATATCTGCTCGCACGTGCACACACACACACACACACACACCATACACAGGTACACAATACTATAATAAATAAAACACTTAAAACCAAATTTAATCAAATGTCTACTTTTCATTACCAAAACCATAGTAATCAATGCTTGGGCTCAGTTCTATCCACTGTTTATAAGGACAAAACCATTTTCTCTTTGCATGACCATCTCCCTAATTGTTGCAGAAAGCCATCGTACCATGTCACGTTGTATGATCAATGCATTTGTCTGTTCATTAGACAGACACATAGGAAGTGTATGCCTTCCTATTCTATCCACTATTGCATAAAGGGCAAAACCAGTCTCCGTTAGCAACCAGCCCAGCAATTCCAGAAAGCTGTTGTACCAGGCCATGGCAATGTCATGCCGTATAATTAATGTCTGTGTATTATGAAAACATACAGGAAACACCTACTTTCCAAAAGCCAGGGGCTGGGGATATGAGATAGATAAGACATGATGCCCACTCTAAGAATTAGTAAAGAACCAGATTTCTAAGCAACTAATTTGGATTTCCTGGGCTGAGTGAAGGTCTAAAGCAGGGCCATTGAGGCCTTACCTGACAGCATATTAACTGCCTAGTGGGAACGTGGGTAGAAGCAGAGAGGTCCTTCCAAGGCCATGAGTATGGTCTTGGACCTCACCTTCAAGCTGACTCATTACATAATGTTTTTGGGAGATTGGCATGGTGGTGTCGGTCTAGTCACCATGTCTCTTTAAATGTTGGTTTTGATGGGTACAACTGTTCAGTCCATTTTGACTTCCAATCCAGACCCATCTTGCTCCACGTGGGAGTTAGACCCCCAAAGCCTAGCTGCAGATGGCTCAGGTCCTTCTCCACTCACCTTATAGGAACTGTGTTCGGAGGAGGTTTCAGTCTCAAAACCCCCGGCTGCTATACAGAGGCACAGGTAGCCAACGGAAATCCTTAGGACTTAATTTTTAAAGGCATTTTGTCTGAAGTGTGACATATTTGGAAGAAAGGGACTGTGTTAAATTGTGAAAGCTCCTCGCTTGTGTGGACTTGGAAGAAAAGTCCCTAATTATCACACTCTGGACTCCCCATGTACCTGTGAATTGGGAATGCTGGTCTTTCAGAGGGGCTAATGGAAGGTCTGCCTGTGAATGCTGATCCTGCCTGGGCCTATTACTGGGGAAACAGAAACAGAAGATGTTGGAATTGGAAGCAGATGACAGCAAATAAAACCCAAGGACAAATAGGAGAACACTGTCACCTGCCTGCCTGCTCCAGTGTGACCTCAGAGGAGGAATGTTCTTCATCCCTTCATCTACTTCATCTACTCGTCTTTGAGGCCACATTGGTTAAGGGACAAGTCTATGGGATGCTGGGTTCAGGGCCTTGGTTTAAAGTCCTTAGGTATTTTCCCCGTGTCCTTGAGAATACTATTTGCACCCTCTGAGACTTCATAACTTCATCTGTGAAATGACTTTGGTAATGACTTCAATTCAGAGGGTTATGAGAACATTTGTGGTCCCCATGGGACCTAAGCAGCAGGAGGGTCAGACCAGTTAACTGTGGTAATTCCGGAATGCTTGGCTGAGACCCTCAGGGTCTGTGGAAGTCACTCCCAGGTAGGTCAAGATGAGGGATAAGTGGTAAAGGGTAGGCATATTTAGTTCAGCAAATTAGCAGCAAAGAGAATGAAGGAATAATTCACTAAGCCTATCTTAAGTTGGTAAGAGAGAAAGAAGTTCGCGGATGGAAAAGAATGTGCGACAGGTCCCCTGAGTCTACCCGCTCTGCCAGGCAGGAGGAGGAGACAGAATGGAGAGGAATCTTTCTTCCTCTTTTCATAGGGCTATAGCGGACAGGTAACAGGAAGAAGAGTCTGTGAGCAGGAGGGGTCCCCAGGTTTCTTATAGACCACCCTCGTCACAGCACTTTCTGGTTAGGTTAAATCTTAGTCCTCACACCTGGTGTATTCAATTGAAAGGTTTGGGGCTCCAACCCAGGACTCATCATTGGAACAAGCTGTCCAAGAGGGTTTAGAAACCTGCCACAGGGGAAAATTAACATCCCCAAAGAACATTAAAAAAGAAAATCAAATAGCTTAATCCAATCCTGTGGGACTAATGTATGCTAACTGTAAGAAATAAACAGTGTTTTGTGGTTTTTTTTTTTCTTTTTGAGACAGGGTTTCTCTGTAGCTTTGGAGCCTGTCCTGGAGCTAGCTCTTGTAGACCAGGCTGGCCTCAAACTCACAGAGATCTGCCTGCCTCTGCTTCCCGAGTGCTGGGATTAAAGGTGTGCGTCACCACCACCTGGCGAACAGTGTATTTTTAAACCTCAAGGTTTTTCCCTTTTTTAAAAAGATGGTCTTTAGCCCAATTTGGTTTTATACTCACTGTGTAGCCAAGGATGAACTTGGCCTCCCAAGAGCTGGAATTACAAGTCCTGGCCACCACCTGGGGACTGAACCAGACGCTCACACATGCCAGGTAAGCCCTCTACCCACGGAACCACACTGCAGCCTCTCCAGGTTTATCTTGGGATGCTAGATCCCAAACAGCTTGTTTTCAGGTGTTTGAAAATGTTTTTGGATTTGAGAAAAATATATACAGGAACAAGAATGACCTCAAAACACCTGCTCCATTGCAAACAGACCTGCAGTCTCCCTTCCCAGCGTACTTGCGTTTTCTACCCTTTCTCTACCTGCAGCCTTGCACCCCAGCAGCAGTGTCTGTGTCCCCCCCACCGCCCCGTACCCCCATACTGCCCTCCCCCCACACTACAGACTCATCAACCTTTCTGAAACACAGCTCTGATAATGTGATGCCTTTGGTAAGCACCTATGACATCCACCTCCAGGATAAAGACAAAGCGTCTTTAACTTGGCTCCAAGGCCCTTGGCGCTGCATCCGCTCGCTTCGCTCTCATGTTCCCAGACACACGGCCAGATTCCAGGCAACCTAAACTGTTTGCTAGTTTCATCTCGTACTTGCTGCCTCCAAAGCCTTAGCGCAGACTAAGCTTTCATCAGGCATAACTTCTTCCCAATTCGGAAAATTGTTCCGGCCTGCTCTCGGCAGCAACGCAGACTTTCCCATGGCACCTTTTCTTTTGATCTAATTGTCAGCTGAGTCATCCGATGCCTACAGAACTTACTTTGTTTCTTTCTGGGGCCTGACTAGGGTTCATTTTCCTTTTCTCCATTTATAATTTTAAAAAGTGAAACTTTTGGGTTGACATACAGAGAAATGGGTTTCACCATAGCGTCTTCATACGTGTGTCATTGTACTTCTCATTTGTTCCGTCCCCAATGCTCTTCCTGGTAGCTCCTGCTCCCAGGGCATCCCCCCCTTACCCTTCTCTAGTGCCTGCCTTCTGTGATCCCCTTTCTAGTTTTGCAACCTCTACACACATAATGATTTTAAATGAAGCTCTGAAGTGAGAAACAACAGGTAACTTTAGTCTTTCTGAGCCTGGCTTATGCTGTTTAACATAATGATTTCTAGTACCACTCGTTTCTCAGCAAATGCTATATTTCATTTCTCCTCAAGGCTGCACAAAATTCCACTGGGTATTTTCTTTATCCATTCATCTGTTGGTGGACGTCTAGGTTGGTTCTATTTCCAGGCTATAAAATAAGCTATAAAAATGGATGTGCAAATATTTCTCCAAAATGCTGACACAGAATCCTTAGAATATATACCCCAGGGTGATACTGCTGGGTCTTATGGGTTTGTGTTTTTAGACCTTTGAGGACCCTCCATACTGATTTCTGTAGTGCTGGGCCAGTTTGCATTCCCACAAGCAAATAAGGGTTCCTATTTCCCCAAATCTTTGCCAGCATTTGTTGTTATTTGTTTTCTAGGTGATGTCAGTAGCCATTCTAACTTGGATAAGTTTAAATTTCAAAGCGGTTTTACTTTGCATTTCCTCAACAGCTAAGAATATTGAGCATTTTCTAAAGTATTTATTGGTCATTTGGATTTCTTTTTCTTCTTTTTCCTTTCTTGAGAACTGTCTATTTAGTTCATCAATGCAATTTATTGATGATATGACTTAGTATTTGGGGTTTAATTTTACAGTTCTTTATATCTGCTGGATACTAATCCCCTCACTGATGTGCAGTTGACAAAGATTTTCTTCCCCTTCTGTAGATGGGAGTTTCTGTCCTGCCTGGTCCCACAGTCATTCAATCCCAAAGAAACACACAGATGCTTATATTAATTATAAACTGTTTGACCTATTAGCTCAGACTTATTATTAACCAGCTCTTATAACTTAAATTAATTCTTGTCTATGTTTAGCCATGTGACTTGGTACCTTTTCTCAGTAAGGCATTCTCATCTTGCTTCTTCTGCTTCTGAATGACAACTGTGTCTCTGTCTTTCCTCCTCCCAGAATACTCTTAGTCTGGTCATCCCACCTATACTTCCTGCCTGGCTACTGGCCAATCAGCATTTTATTAAACTAATATGAGTGACAATTTTTTACAGTGTCCAAGAGCATTATCTCACAGCACCCTTCTGTCACCTTTCCTTGGTGACTGTCACCTTTGCTGTGCAGGGTTGCCTACTTCCATGCTGTCCCATCTGGTCAATTCTTGGGATATATCCCATGTCCCTTTCAGAGCTCCTTGCCCATGCTTGTGTCTTGAAGTATTTTTTCTCATGTTTTTTTCCCAGTGGTTTCAAAGTTTCAAGTCTTACATTCGGCCTTTGGTTTACTTTGATTGATTTTTTTTTTTGCACTGAGTGACACGGATCCATTTTCATTCTTTTACTTGTGGAAATCTTCTTCCCCTGCCCACCTCCCTGCACCATTTGTGAAAGAGACTATCATTTTCTCAATGTTTCCGACACCCTTGTAAAATCTAGTTAATTGTAGCTGTGTGGGTTTATTTCTATGTCATTCTACTCTTTTCTTTTCTACTCATTGTCGCCATAACTCTTAATATTTGCTGCCTAGAGTTACATTTACTCACACATTGGCTTGCTAACCTTGAAGTTATTCACTTATCTGTATATCTTTCATAGAAACTAGCATAAAAAAGGGCTTATGTGACCCACAGAAGACAAATCCAACAACAATGACTAAGAGACCCACTGCCATGATGGACATGTTTTGTAGTCATGAGGGTCCCTTGGGTAGCCATTAGCCACAGAGTGACTTCCAGGCACTTAAAATTGTGGCTTAAGGAACTGAATTTTAAAAGATAACTTGATCTTAATCCAAATTCATCCTAAAGTAGCAGATACAGCTGTGACGAGCTTGCTGGGCAGGGCAGAGAGAGGACACAGCTAGAGGGAGAAGTTGCCGGGAAGACTGCAGCACCTACCCTCCCTGAGGAGTCCCCCCTTGTTTGCACCTTTATCTGCTACCAGTTTGCCCTTATTACTTCACGTCAGCCATGCCTGACTTATTTCCTTTCCTCAAGTGGGCTTTGCTCATACAGGCTTCGCGCAGCTTTTGCTCTTGCAGTGAGCTTCACCTAGAGGACTTTTCTCTCAGCTATCACTCTGCCTTTTTTTTTCTTTTGTCATTCAGATCTCACCTCAAATGTCACCCTCTTGGAGGAAGCTTTCCTGAGGTGCCTTCTGAGGGACACCTCTCTCTTCTCCCACTGGACTTCTTACACCATTTGTGCAGCACACTCATTAACTAAAATCATCTGTTTTTATCTTATCACTTTATTGTCTGACTCTTTCTAATTAAAGGTAAACTTCACAAGTGAGGAAATATGCAAAAACCATCTTGTAATTAAACAAGGAGATAAGCACAAGAATCAGAGAACTGTGGAGGAGTCTTCAAACACCTCCCCCTCATAAAACAGGCTAATTATCAACAGGAACACAGTAACTTTGCCACAGAAGCAAAATCTATCAAACCACCGCTTTGTCAGATGTTAGCTTCAGCAAACACAGTCTCGGGTTGGTAACATCTTCAGTATTCACATACCTTGACACCAGGCATCATCTTGATCTGCCACACTGAGACAATATCACTTTTGTGGTCTTGTCCCAGTGGCATCGGACCTCAGTCTAATAAGCTGAACATTTTAGATAAACTCAAATTAGACCACAAAGACATGGCAGCTCTGAACCCAGCAAGGACTGAGATTATTCGTCTTTCTATTTCCAAAATCTAGCACTCATGACATATTCTAAATCTTTGATCGAGGTTAATATAATTAAAGTAGCTTCTAATTTGAATTAAACCCAATGGCTGTGTTAACACATGTGCCCCTCCAAAGAGGATTATCCGACTCTTGGTAGGCAGGTTACTGACACTGGCTGCTGACCAGAACTGGCAACAATGTAAGGTCTTGCTGAAGTGGGTCTCAAGACTGGAGAAATTGGAGTAAGTTTAGTTCACAGAAGCATAGTTCACCCTGGGTGACCTATGGAAGTGAATTGTTTTCAACTGCAAAATCTATAAAATTATGTGCTGTTGTGTCCTCTGAACACTAGGATTCAAGAAAGGCTCAAACTTAGAAGTGTCTCCAGTATGGAACAGAAAATATCATTTGTAAACTTTATTTTAATGTCATATATCAAGCGCTCAGTCTGTGCCCACTTTCTGATTATATACTTCTTTAGTTACTTATAATAAAAACTATGTAAGGTTAGGTTAACACACACTTTATAGATGAGGAAACTAAGGCTTGGGGAAGTCAAAACATTGGTCTTTGTTTATGCAGCACTAAAGACATGAAGTAAAAATCTCAGACTGTGCTGTCAATCATCCAAAGCGCTTGACAGGGGGCCTCCGTAGTAACTGATCTAACTCTATACTTCTTCGACACATCTTGCACATTGCAAATAGACATCTGCAGGTGACATTGGCTAGACTTGCTGCTGGTCACGGTCATGATCTTGCCTGAAAGGGGCTGAAGCAGGTGACTGGCTAGAGCAGTTCAAAATGCTCAAGGGGTATTTTCATCAGACCAGAGCCCTGTCTTGTCTCACATAAGCTTTGGCTGTGGGATCTTGTCCCAGTTGTGTAGGACCAAGAGCTCTTGATTAGAACTGAACCTCTCCTGATTGTCCACAGACTGGTGTTGAATGTTACCTGTTGTCATAGTTACTTGACAGAAAGAGTGACAACTAAGACTTTGCCTTCATGGGACTGGCCTGTGGGCATGTCTGTGGGGCAGTTTCTTGATTGATATAGGAAAGCAATCTAGTAAGCAGGATTACTTTGGGATTCTTCTGCTATACTTCCTGCCTCCAGGTTCCTGACCTGAGCTTCTGCCCTGTTTTCCTTCAGTGATGACCTGTGACGTGGAAGTGTAAGATAAATCTTTTCTTTCTTCATGTTGCTTTTGATCGGTGTCCTATCAAGCAATATAGAAGCAAACTAGAGCAGGAATTGGTACCAGGAGTGAGGTATTGTTCTGGTAAGCTTGATCATGTTTTAGGGAAGACTGTGGAAGGATTTGGAACTTTGATGCTCAGTGTAGTATCTGGCCTCTTATTGGCCACGCCCACTCCCAGCTTCCAGCCTCTGACCCTAACTCTCTGCCTCTCTTCCTCTTCCGCTCTCACGGGAGCAGCAGCTGCTTCTCTCCCCTCTCCCCCCTTCCCTTTATCTCCCTGTCTCTCTCTGTCTCTCTCTATCTCTTTATCTTCTCTCTCTCCTTTTTCCTCCATCACCCATCTAATAAATGTTTAACTCTGCATAGTGCGCCTACCCAGCTCTCTTTGGTCCGTCCGTACCGCCGCACAGCCCATATGGGGACCCGGAGACTAGCCGCGTGGCCGCCCGCCCGCCACAGAGACCGCGTG
>PVIU01001047.1:0-50491 GCA_004026605.1 Ondatra zibethicus | reverse complement strand
CTCAGCACTTAGTAAAATTTAGCAGGAACTTAGAAGATAATGCTGAGAGAATGTAGACAATGGAGGCCTGGCTTATGAAATTTCAGACTGAAGTTTGAGGGTCCCCTCAAAGACTCCATCATGACTGTGTATTTTGAATCAAGAATCTGTGGTTTCTGGTTAACTGTGGCTGAAAAATCAGCCATGAATAACAAAAGATCAGCACCTTCTTTTCTGGGACAACCAATGCTGGTTATCTGGGTGGAAAAAAAAAATCAGCTTTGGCTAACAGGAGCTCAGCATCATTGAAGTGAACTCTTACAGGAAGTATTTCCTCAAAGGTCAGCACACAGAAAATGTGGTCTAGAGGGGGTTAAAGCTGAACATCATGATGATAGCAAGACTCGGTCATGTATAAGGACTTCTCATGTGGTACTAGTTCTGAACGCATAATAGGCTCATGAATGGCAGTTAAGTATTGGCACAATGAGATGTCGGGATTAGCCATTGGTTAAGGTGCAATCCTCTTGCAGTGGAGACCCCAGCATATTGGAGATGCTACCAAGGACAAAGGAATCTATGAAACAGAGGCAGCCTGAGCCCTCGAGACGAGCAGTGTGTGCTGTGGACTGCAGAACTGAAGAAGTGGAGCTGCCCAAGATGTCTGAGGCCCAGAAAACTGTGACTGTGTCTCTGAAGTCAGATGTGGAGCTACAGGATTTTAGTTACAATGCTAGACTTCGTTTTTCCTTAAGTGTTGTTGTTTTTATGCCCTGGTTCTTCTTTAAAGCATTCAACTTTAAAAAATGATTTTATAGGAGCTTACAGTTAAAAGACTTTAATTTTTTTAAAGAGAGATTGAAAATTTAAGCCATTGGCATTTTTAAAAACTTTGGGGCTTTTTAAAGTTAAATTACATTTTATATTATGCTATAAAGACAAGATCTTGAGGAAAAACAAGAAAGGAAATGTTCTGTTTTAAAGTATTGTGTTTGTGCGTCAAAGTTGACAAAGGGTAGAATGTCATAGTTACCTTCGGTTGTCAACATAATACAGCTGGGAAAAGGAAATCTCAACTGAGGAATTACTTTCATGGGGTTGGCCTATGGGCATGTCTGTGCAACTGCTAATTGATCTAGAGGAGCTCAGGCCACCGGGAGTAGTACCACCCCTAGGCATGTGGGCCTGGGGTTTATGTAAAATGTAGCTGAACAAGACCCAGAAATCAAGCCCCTAAACAAAATTCATCCATGCTCTGTGCTTCAGTTTCTGCCTCCAGGTTCCTGCCCTGAGCTCTTGGGCTTTCTGTCTCCAGTGATAGGCTGTGGCACAGAAGTGGAAGACTAAATAGAAACTTTCCTTCCCCATGTTGTTTGGCCTCTATTATGTAACTAGAGAAGTAAACTAGAACCCATCATATTTTCAAACCCCAGCTTCCTCACTTATAAGGGGAATACCAATATACACCTATTAAGAAAGATATTCCCCAGCAAAGCATCACGAGCATAGTAAATGTTGGTAGGTTGTAGAAAACTTGGAACCTTCATGTATATGCTGATATGAATACAAGTAGTATAGTAGCTGTAGATAATTCTGGAAATTTTACAAAATGTTGAAGGTATAATTGCCAAATAACCCAACAATTTAATGACTAGGGATATATTCAAGAGAACTGAGAATAAGGATCCAAACAGATATTTGCACACTTCTGTTCATATCGGCGTTACTACAAGTCATCAAAGCAACTCATGCCTACTGACAGTCAAACAGACAAATGAAATGTGATACATCTTCAAATATTATACCATTTGGCTTCGAAACAGAAATTCTGACTCATAACCCAGCAGTGATGAACAATGAAGAGATGCCACGAA
Organism: Ondatra zibethicus; assembly: GCA_004026605.1. Taxonomy (NCBI): domain Eukaryota; kingdom Metazoa; phylum Chordata; class Mammalia; order Rodentia; family Cricetidae; genus Ondatra; species Ondatra zibethicus. The sequence continues at coordinate 48,638 of PVIU01001047.1, read as the reverse complement.
GTGAAATAAGCCAGTTACAGAAAGACAGATACTATTGAAATGTAAGATCTTCTTACATGTGACACCTGAGTGATGAAAAGTGACAGAGACAGAAAGGGGAGTGGGAATAGCAAGGGCTGGAGGAGGATAAGGAGCTGGTGTTTTCCCAGAGCAGAATTCAGCTTTCATGAGATGAAAAGAGTCTAGGAAGAGATGATAGCTACAGTTGCACAATTAGCCAAATGCACTTCATTCCACCAAATTGTGCATTTCCAATAACTAAACTATGAAAATTTAACCACAATACAAATGGTTTTTTTTTTTTTTGAGATTAAGTTAGATGTCACACTGAAGATATTTGGAAGAATGCCCATCAGATAGCGCTTGCTCTTATACATATTGGCTTCTTACTCTTCAAAACAGATAACTAACCCTCTGCTGGCAACACAATTCCCTAGGTGGCGTTTCCTGACTGTGGAAGAGTGGAGAACATAAGCAAGGAAGTGAACACTCATGCATTAATTTCTTTCTGATCTTGGCTATGGCTGGGATGTAACTAGCTGTTTGAAGTTCCTGTCTTGACTTCCTTACAATGATGGACGGTAACCTGGAAACGGTAAGCTCTCGGTTGCTGGATTACAGGATATTTTATCACAGTGGCACACATGAAACTATTGCAGAAACTGGTGTGGGGGTAGTGGGGTTCTCGCTGTGATAAACTTCACAGTGTGGCTTTTATGCCTTTGGGCTGTTTTCTGGAATCCTTTGGAAGGCTGGCTTGGAACAGCCACTGAACGTCGGAAGCGGAGCTAATGGGCTGTTTTAGTGGGAGCTTGGGAGATAAGAACGTGGAGGGAAACATGGATGGTTGAGCTCCACCCATGAAGTTTTAGAGATGAACAATGAGGCCACCAGGAATAGGCACTGGGCAGGTGGTGATGGAATATAGGCTACATAGAGTAAGTAGGTCACTAAGGTTGGTTCTTTGGGGTTATATTATACTTTGACTCCTTCATGTATTCCTTCTCTGTTTCCTGACCTGTGAGTATATGAGTTTGAATGAATCCTTCAAAATTGTGAGGCAAAATAAGTCTTTCATGTGTTGTTTCTCTAGGCATTATCTCACAGCATGAGTACCACATACCCACATAGTCTTTAGGCCAGCAGACACGTGGACATGGAGCTTGATTGGCATGTTGGGGCTATAGGCTTAGTCACCTGGCTGAATGTTGTTTCTGCCACATCTGGCTACCTATGCCCAGTTTCCTTCGGAAGCAAGGCAGAAGGGTATGCCAGAGGACCAGGGAGGAGTTCTGTTGATGACGGGAAATAGGCTTCCACAGAAGAGTGCCAGAATGCTTTTTCGAATCCCATTTTCGGTATATAATGGCCTCTGTACATGGACAGCCTGCAAATAGCAGTGTGAACTCTTCCAAAGAGCCCAGTTTTCTGGCTCTATCTTTGTCAGCTTGACATAAGCTAGGGTCATCTTGGAAGAGGGAACCTCAGTCAAGAAAATGCCTCCATCACATTGGCCTCTAGGCAAATCCATGAGTCATTTTATCGATTAATGACTGATGTGAGAATTCCAATCTCACAGATAGGACACTGAATCTAAGATTAATGAGAGCTTGACCAAGATTTTTAAAAAATTTTTCATATACTTTCTCCCAGAACCTCTAAGGTATTTTTTAACATGTTAAGAACTTTAGAAAGGACTTTTCATATACTGCTCTCACCAAAAGCCTGTGTACAAACACAGCAGTATGCTTAGCTTATAGGAAATTTATTTTAACCCACATTGACCATTGGTTCCCACAATGTTTACATAGACACACACACAAACACACACGCATGCACGCACATACACAATACGCATGCACATGCACACCCAGTGTGGATTATGTCTGAGTATTTATGTATATATTTGCATTTTATAATCATTTGAGGTCCAGTCATATAACTTAGGAAGCAGCTTGATAAGATCATCAATAACTTGATTAATTTGGTTTAAAATAGAGCAGGAAAACATCTGCTCAACCACTTCTAGTACTTAGCTTCACAATGCTCTGCTGTTATGTTACATAGAAATTTTAAGTATTCTGTTAAGGGCTGGAGTCATTTATCATCTGTCCTTCCCAATATGCTGGGATGAGGAGAACCACTAATCATCACTCCTTGAATTTGCTGCTTTTCTTCTGAGGAACTCTATATCCTTTATAGATACTGCATCAATCTTGCAAATGCCTTTGAAACAATCTTGAGGCATGAAATTTTCCTTGACCTACAGAATGCATTGGAAATAGCATACTGTTCCCCGTGGATTGAACTGGGAGACTTCAGTGGTGTCTATTGCAAGCAGACATGGGTGATAGTGACTTCATTTCACAGACGGTGACCAAACAACTGAACCATAGCTGAAGCATCCATTAGGGTCTGGGTCTCCTGGTGCTGGAGAAAATTGTCAATAATAATAAAAGTTGCCAACAGTACTGACTGCTTCCATTGTGCTAAACTGAGGGTATAGTTTCTGCTCAGTCATCTCTCTTTATTAGTATCCCCCCTTCAAGAAAGAAAATATCCACTGTAGATGCCCATCACCCCAGAATACCTGGCTCTACCTCGCTGAATTATCCCCAGTCATGCAAGACTATGGTTTTCCATTGTGATGGGTAAAAGAGCCACTTGGAAAATGTCTCAAAACCTAAGTTCCCAGAACTCACCATAATTTTACTTTTGGAATGAGTGAACTCATGTCTAAAATCATGAGCATTTCTGAAGCCTCCTAAAGGATGCATTGTGAGGTTAGTTTAATCACTGTGGATATAGAACATTGAATGCCATTATTTTTGAAAACTGATTTCATTATTTTTAATTATGCATATGTGTCTATATAGGAGAGGTATGTACACATAAGTGCAGGTGCTCTCAGAGGCCAGAGGTGTCAAAGCCCTGGGAGCTAGAGTTAGAGGTGGTCATGAGCTGCCTGATGAGAGAGAATGCTGGGGGTTAAATTCTCATTCTTTGGAAGAGCAATATGTGCCCTTAACCCCTGAGCCATCTCTCCAGTCCCATGAAGGCCATTGTAATTCTCCATCAGAACTTTCCTTTTTGCTCACTCCTATTTCCCAACAAGCTTTCGCAATGAAGAATCAGACCCCTCTCACAAACACTCATATCTGAAGCACAGAAGAGTCATCCATCAGTAGGTATGCGAGCAGATATAGCAGAACCATCTGACGCTCCTCTCGTGCTGCCCATCTTCCGACCATGGGATTCTGATACATTTGGGGGTTGTGATAGAGATTCTGTGACTCTTAAAATCATGAGTCCATCCCTCAGCCTGAGGAGAAAAAAAACGTTGACTTGTCCAAGGTGATTTCTTTAACAACTGGTTGGCTAACACTTGCCATATTCTAACTAATATGATTCAAAATGAATTGTGTTGACAGAGAATCTCCTTTAAATTTTCAGAAGTTTAAAAGTAGTTTCTGGAGACAAGAACCTTTAATCTTTTTTTTTTTTTTGAAATCCTACCTTGTAACTTTGCAGCAGCACACAAAAGGGAGAAAAATCTTAAGTGGTAAATATGGAAGGAAGAAAGAATAAATATATTGGACACTTTATAGCACGTTTGAGCTAGTGTATGCTGTATTTCTTCATGTTTTGCTTAGTATTTTTTAAAACTTGACACCAGCCTAGGAAGAGGAGCCGCATCTGAGAGATTGCCTCTATCAGATTTCCTGTAGGCAACTCTTTACTAATGATTAAAGTGAATAGGTCCAGCCCGCTGTGGGTGGTGTCGTCCCTGGGCAGTTGGTCCTGAGTTGTATAAAAAGCAAGCTGAGGCTGGAGAGATGGCTCAGCCATTAAAGGCTAGGCTCACAGTCAAAAATAGAAGAAAGCAAGCTGAACAAGCCATGAGGAGCAAGCCAGTAAGAAGTCTTCCTCTGTGGTCTCTGCTTGAGTTCCTGCCTCCAGGTTCCTACCCTGTTTGAGTTCTTGCTCTGACCTCCATCAGAACGGACTGTAAGCTGTAAGGGAAAATAAACCATTTCCTTCTCCACTTACTTTTGGTCATGGCCTTTATCCCATCAGTAGAAACCTTACCAGGACAGTGTATAATCAAAATAGATGAAAAGAGCTGATGTTTTCCCAAATAATAAACTTTGTAAAAAATAATCAACAACTGTATACATTTGAACTTTAAAAAAATTATTTCATTTTCTTTGCATTGCTAGAGATTGAACCCAGAGTGCTGTATATGTTCTGCCACTGGGTTACATCCATATACTTGAACTTTAAAAGAAACATAACCTTTATTTTTATGTGTATGGGTGTTTTGTCTGGAAGAGGGTGTCATAATCCCTGGAACTGGAGTTACAGATGATTGTGACCCACTGTGTGGTTAGGATCAACCCCGAGTTCTCTAGAAGTGCAGCCAGTACTCTTAATCATGGAGCCATCTCCAGTCCCTGGTTTTAGTACAGAAAAAAAATGTGTTTGTCCCAATTGCTATTATTTAGATTTTCTCTATTACTTTTAGCTAACAACACTCATAACTGATACAGAAGTATAGCTATTAAAATCCCTCTTCGTTTAGTAGAAGACAGCCTCAAAAAGTTAAGTTACCTGCTCAAAAATCTCTCAGCAAGTAAATGATGGGCCCTGGATTTGAACTAAGATTGGCTGACTTCACAAGCTGAGCCAGCCCTTACAAATAAGGGCTGTAGTGGCTGCCAGGCATTAGCATTAGGTGGAGCCTATGAGGAGGGGTCTGACCTTGTTTTCTTGTTTTAACTAGAAGAACTCTTGTGAATCTACTTTTCAAACTGGGCTTTCTTATAAGCGCTAATTTAAAGACACACTTTTAATGGCTAAAGAAGTAAATAGCACTATGCCATTCTGCTTTCTTCTTATGTGGAAGGCAGAGCCAAGGCAAAGGATGCAATACTTGATCACCGTGCTCAGCATATCAGGAGACAAGACCTATCACAAAGCATATTGAGAGGAAGTATTAGGGTGAACTAGAGCCTTTTAAAAGTAATGGCTACTGTATGCTCCAACATGTCCCTGAAAACAGTGCAATAAAAGCAAATCATTATGAAATGATTCCTATTTCCCTGTGGGATTATTTCATAAAAGGGTGTGCTCTAAGCCCAAAACTTAGGATCCAATTAATTATAAATATAGCTGGTAACAAGGCACAAATGCAAAATATAACATCATTTGAAATAGTAAAATTATGAACCAAGTCCTATAAAATGGGAATAAATATACTGAACATATTATAGCACATTTGGGCTTAGTGTAGAATCAAAGTAGTCATATAACATTATAAGCATAAAATCCTCTATCATAAATCTGACCTAAAACTAACATGCTAGCAATAATAAACCCAAAACATGTAATGAATGATAATTCTGTTTGCTCCAGTCTTTAGGTTGATTTTTCACAGGATAATTTAGATATTCACTTCTCTTATCCACATGGCATATCCAATGAACTAGTATTTATTTATTCCATTATTGTACAGTGATTTCTGCAGCAGGCAGAAGTATTCCAAATGCCCCATTACTCAAAATACTAGTCAAAGTGATGACTATTGTTCAAAGAACCACAGTAGAAGGCACGGTACTTTTTGTTAACTTTTGAGATTATAATTGAATCACAACAGTTCCCCCCCTTTCCCTTTCCTCCCTCCAACCCCCCCACCCTCTGCCCTATATACCCTTCCATGCTCTCCTTCAAATTCATGGTCTCTTTTTTCTTCAATTATTTTTAATTTTTTAAATTTTAAATCTTATTGCACATGAAAGCCAATGGCTACTTAATTTGTTAGAAGAGCCTCATGGAGGCTTCTAGATTGACCCATGGTGATTAAAAGCGAAAGGGACTGATCTCCTGATTAAAAACTAGAGAACTGGACATTTATATAAATCATAAAGTTTGAGCCATTGGGTGACTTATAGGTTTGGCCTTAGCGCTTAAGAGAAAGAAAGTAAAAGAAGTGAGCCTTAGGCTTTTCCTGGGTTAGTGTCTGGGAACAACTTCTAGGCTACACAATAGAGAAGGATGAGCATAGTGGGTAGGCCTATCTTAGAGGGTGTTGGAGAGAAAGGCAGATCTGCAGAGCATTTGCCTGGAGCACTTTCCTGAGTACAAGCTATTATGGTCGAGGTTCTAGGTAATCTGTATCCCAACTAGTTGGAGAGTAGACAGACCTATTAACTGGTGAGCCATTCAGTACAGCCATCATGAGAGTCACACTTGAGCAGTAGTAGGGTAAATTAGTCCAGATTCAAGACTACTGTGAAGGTGAAACAGCACACTGAAAAGCAATCCATGAGAGGCTCACAACGGTCATCAAGTTGCTCAGCACGTCAGAACAAAGTCCAATATTCTTTATGAGAATGTAGCAAAATCCAGTTCCCACAATACCAAATTATGGTGTCTATATCTAACCAAAAGTTACCAGGCATTCGGAGATGTGACATCAGATCAGAAGAAAAAAATCTGCCTGAAAACAGAACCACAGTGACACATATATGAGAATTATCAGAAAGCTATCTTAAAATGGCTACTAGAAACCCTCTAAATATTGTCAGCGAAGTTATAGACAAAGAGATTGAGTAAATGATATAAATACTTTAGGGATTTTGTATTATTAGCAACTTAATTCTTCTGTTATATAGTAAAGAAGAGCCACAATAACATACTGGCTAATGACATAGTTCAAACAAAACTTTATTCATATGAAGAAGTCTTAGACTAAGAGCCTGCGTATTGTACTTTGCTGATCTGTGTAGACAGGAAGATACGAACACATTAAGGAAGACATGAAAGACTGAAAAAGATCCAATAGACATTTGGTACTGTTTGTGATTGTTGTCACAAGTGGGAAAAAGTTATGATTAGCCTCCAGCAGGCGGAGACGAGGAAAGAGTCTAAATACCTGCACATTGACAGAATAGTTCCCCTGGCAAAACGTCATCTTACCCTGAACACTCACGGCATTGTTGTTGAGAAGTTGTGCTGCAGGGGAAATGATCAGATCTGAAGACAGAGTTATGAAAACCACTCAACATGAAGCTGGAGGGGGAATGGACCAAAAACCCAATAGCAACTCACTATTAGCACTGAACAGTGTGATCTACAATATGTACAGCTATTGTACATATGTGCCATCCCAGAAATGGATAACTGTTTTAAGAAATAACAGAGAAATTTACAGATTTGCAGAAAACTATAAATCTGAAAACAACTTGAAAAAAAGAAGATTGAATACTATAAAATTGATTTAAAATAGCGGAAAGGATATTTAAGGCATTCAGAGAAATGAGATAAATAAGAACAAACGTAGGCACAGCAGGAAGCTGTCAGAAACCACATAGTTAGGAAGACAATAGAGATGGAGCACTAAGGAAAAATACCAAGTTAGAATTCTATATGCATCGATATATCTGTTTAAAATGAAAAAAAAGAGTTTGTTTTTTTTTTTAAGAAACAAAATCTCACAGAAACTTTCATGCTAAGAAATGAAGAAGGAAGTTCCCCAGGCAGAAGGAAAATATAGCAGATGGATAATGGGACCTACACAAAGGAAAGGAATATGCTACAAATGGAAAATCCCTAAGTAAATATTAAAAATATAATTTTGTCTCATTTAAAAATCCATTTAAAGGGCTTGACTGCTTAAAGCAAAAGTAATGGCAGCATAGTATATTATGGGTCTCATGTAAAATTAAAATATATGATAGCAGTAGAACTAAGGCTGGGAAGGATTGGAAATATAGTAATGCAAGAATCTGCTTATTATGCATGAAGTAATAGTAGTTAAATGTAGATTGTAAGACATTGAAGATGAATACTAACACCTTAGAACACCCAGTAAGAAGTGAAAGAGAGAGCTGACGAATTACAGGTGGATTTAGAATGAAGTTACAAAACAGTGTTCTAGTCATGAGAAACTCTGTGGTCTGGAGTCTCCTGGACATCATGTGGTCATTGTCCTTTCTTCTTTAGGAATCCAAGAAAACACTATGACAGACTTGGGGAAAATTATCTCCTCAAAGTGTGTAAGTGTTGACATTATAGTTTATCATATGTTGACAACATAGTTCTGTTGTCTCTCAAAGTTTATGGCAAACACACATACACACATACACTCACAGTGACACACACACATGCACACTCACACACATTCATGTGTATACAGTCACACACTCTCATACACACACTCACAAACACACAGACACACGCACATACATTTACACGTGCACACACTCAGACACACACAGTTTATTTGGATGATGAGTTCCTAATACATCTTACACATATTTGTACAATTTACAAAGAAATGTTAATATGATCATGATATAAATCTATTTTAAAAACTCATTTAAAAAATCCACCTAGTGTTTGTGATGAGCATTTTCCTTCTCCTATGTGGAAAATCATTAAAGGGATCCTCAATTATTTTTCTTTATTTGTACTATGGATTCTAGTTACCCTTAGGGTGCCATTCTCTTTCCTTAATACAACTTTGCTTCAGGCCATCTATTTGTTCTATATTATGAAACATGTTCCAACATGTTTGTTCTGAGGCTCACTGGCCAAGACTATCAATTAATCATAAGTCAATCACTCAATTACTAACCTGGCTTGCAGACAACTCTCTGCCGATTTAGATTACTGAAGCCACTAGACCATATATTTTATAATATAATGTGAGTTCATATTTGATTGGCTAGTCATTTGTTGGTAGGTTATTGTGACAGCTTTAGTGGACATTTGTAATTTTGTGTGATCAGGACTCCTTATTTTGGGGGGATTTTTCCATCTTCATTTAACCAGACCCTTGTAGAGCTGTGAACAGATTCACCCTCGCCCTCTCCCTTCTAAGCCTGGTGATACTCACTGCCCTCCCGTACAATAGTTGATTCAACTGGACCTGTAACCAAGATGGGACAGTCAACTTTCTTCTAGAGGTTAACATGGATGCTGGCTGATTTTTTCCTCTCTTGGGTTGTCACAAGAGCCACACTTAATGAGCTCCTAGGAGCCACCCTTCTATAAAAAGGTTCTTCCCTAAAGAAAGAGGCTAATGGAGGAGAAGAATTGTGACAAAGGCCTGTTAATAGTAATTAACATCATTTAGTTAATTTAAAATGTATCACATATTTACTATGTATTTAGTACTGTTGAAGCCTTGGGCCTAGGGCAGTAAACACGTTCTTTAGCTTATAAGTTAGGGAATTCTTGAGCCCTGTGATATGGAAGACCACAAACCTTCATCCCACAAGTTTAGATTATATGCTTTGACTCTGAAGCATCTCACATAGGGCAGTGTTTGTTCCTGGCTGGTGGTACTATGTTAGGAACTGTGGAACCCCTAAGAAGCGAGGCATAGCTGGCAACAGGAGGTCGAATCTCACACCCAACCCCATATTCCCTACTTGCTGTCCTCCATCACGGAGGAACCTGTGTCATGAACTCTGATATTTGTTCCCCCAAACCATGATGGACTGAAATTCCCCTGAAATCAAGAGTCAAAACAAATTGTCCTTCCTTAAGCAGTTTCTATGAGATGTTTTGACCATAGGATGTAAAATACACAGGGTTTTCAGTTACCTAAGCCAACTACCCTTCCTTCTCTAACTTAACCTAGTTTATTTTAGATTGATGTCATTGTAAAGAGACTGATAATTCTGGATGAAAAGCTGGAAGAACAATTGAAAAAGGTGAGCCTATCTATTTGTTTCTGTTGGATTAAAGCTTGCATGTCCAGCTAAACCAATGCTTCCCAAAGTGTGGCTCAGAGACATTGTGGGAGACCAGGGAGCCTGTCAGGGCTCCCTCAAGGTGAAAACTATTTTCAGTATATCACTCAGACATCAACTGCTCTTTTACACACAGTCTTGCAAGACTGTACAGTAGAAATTTTAGAGGCTCTATAACTTCTATTAAGCTAGACATTAGGGAATTTCTAAAATATATATATAACATTGACCCTTTTTGTACTAAATTTGTTTCAGTTTTGGCACACATGACTGATTTTCCTTAAAACACATTATATAAGGGATTTGTTATTATTTGTAAATAAATAGGTATACTTCAAACTTTCTCAATTTAATATCTAATATAACAAAATCAATAGCTATAACTCACAAGGGCAAAACTCTCTGGGATTCTCAATATTTCTTCTTAGGAGTGGAAAGGAGATGAAAACTTGTGAGAATGGCTGCTCTAGACCAGCACTAAGCACCTGGGGGTCAGCAGGGGTCACAGAGATACAGAGTAGGACACTGTCTTATAGGAGAAGCACACACAATAAAAGTTCAGGAACAGAAATGTCCATATTCTATTCTTCCAAATGAGAAGTCCCTGCTTCTAATAGAGTTGGCATAAAAAGAAGCAGTAATTCTGCTACGCCTGCTGACACACACCCCTCTGTCTTAGAAGCTGCCTGTCCTAATGAGGCCTGAGAGGGTTGAAATGAGCCTGTGGAGTTCTCTTAAGGAAGCCACTCATGCAGCCAATCTGACTAAAGGGGCAGACAGCTGTTCAACAAGTTAATGAGAAGATGGATGGTCACACTCACTCCACATCAGGCCAACTCAGTGATCATTGACTGTTATCATGTACCAGATTAATGGGCCAAGCAGTGATTTAATTAGTACAGTTTCTGTGTGATTATTTCAGTTCTGGGCAGCCAGGACGAACAAGCAGTTCCTTGCAACAGATTGGTGCCAACGTGGTAAACTAAAATCCACTTAAAAACCTGAGAGACAAAACATACAAATAGACACAAAAATACAGAGTTTAACACAGCTTCTTACTGTTTACTGGTGACTTGCCGCAGCTCCTTTGAGAGGTTTTTCTTGATTCAGTGGTAGGTAGCAGAGAAAAAAATCATGGCTGTTTTAAAATGCTGGCTTTCTGGGCCCTACCAGTGCCAACTTTGACTCTTTCAGGCAGGGGGTCCAGCTACAGAGCATTTGAGTGGGGTTTGTGAGTAGACTTCTGCAGCTTGCTTAATGGTGACATGGACTGGCTATGTGCCTGAAATTGGGGCAGTGTGTACAGCTGGCTCAGAGGCGCAAGTGGCTCCGCCATGCTAGACTGTGCAGAGTGAGCAGGAAGTACTGTATATATCATAGCAATGGCACAGCTTAAGTTTTAGACTGGGCAGGCAAGCAGGAACTTCCGTATTTCCCCTAATAATGCTGCAGCTTAAGTTTTAAGAAGCGCTTAGCATTTTTAAAAAGCACTTCTGGATAGAAAATAATTACAGATATGCAATAAAGACAAATCCAGATGAGTCATAGTGCTCTAAATGTACATAGGCTTGAGAGAGAGAAGAAAAAGAGTATAGAGAGTTTAAAAAGAAGTAAAAAAGGTCTTTAAAGAGACAGAGTACAGACAGTCATAGATTAAAAGGAGTAAAAAAATAAATAAGCCATGTAAAGATGGAATATACACAGAGAGTCTGGATTATGTATATTATTGTGTCTTCTTTGAATTTTTTGACTGTGAAGGAGTTAAGTACCGAGAGACATTTCATTGTATGGGCTGCTAAGCTAGGCCAACATATATATTTTAAAGGTATCTTGAATTCAAAATTTGAGTCAAAGGATATGTTGCTTTGGAAAAGAGGTGTTGCTTTGGAAAAGAGGTTCTTCTTTTGTTTCACAGAAGATGAGAACCTGTGGATTGCTTCGAGACTAGTGTAGTTTGATGGAATAAGACCCCTGAAAGGTTATAATAAACACCCTCCAAAAATGAAAGACCTGATTAACAGCTCCCCCAAACAGCAGGAAGCAGTTTGGATAAAACTATGCCCACATTCCCAAATATTGTCTATAAACGTTTGTTCACGCTTAAAGGGGGATATGATATAGATATGAATAATTTGCATTGGTATGGGTCTTGGTTTATTGATACAAATTTAAGGTCAATTTTGTTATATGTATATGTATATTTCTGCTCTTGGTTAAGGTATTGTGATTGTGTAGTTCATTTAAATATGTAATGTATAATTAAGAAACATAAGATAATAGATACTCATCTATAATAGTTAAGCATATAGTCATGTTTGTTAGATTTTCTAGATGTATAGAGATATATTTCAGTTAGATAGGTATTCTTCAAATCTTTCAGAGACCTTCAGAATATGGCATTTAAAATGTTTTAATAACTTAGGGCTTTTCATGATAATGATACACATCTGCTCCTGGCAGCACAAGCTACTTCAAGAGGAAGATGGGCATCAAAGAGGCTCCTCATAGAATCTGCTAGTCATTTGGGCAAGAAACTGCTCTTGCCTGGATTGCTTAACTGGACATGCAGGATCTGCAGAGAAATGACTGCTGAACTTACCTAAGATGATTCTTCAGGGTTCCTACTTCATGAAAGAGTCTGGCAGACAGTCTTCAGGACACAGAAGAAAGTAACTAAAAACTGCCAACATAAGTGGAACTGTCTTTGAGATTTCCTGCTTCATGAAAAGTCAACTGGATACTGTGGGCCTCTAGGCTGAAGATGGATGCCCCAATGGTACGGAAGAACTTTGGGTGACTGTCCAGGCAGTGAGATGCCTCTGTCATTTCTAGAGTTTTGGAAGTTGCTTACAGTGGACTTCCTGTTAACTTAGGTAATATTGTATCCTTCTGGAGTCTTTGATAGAGTTGAAAAATAGATAGTTATAGTTTTCCTTAGTTATAATAAAAGATAAAGTAGATATAAATATTGTAACTGTAATTCTTGTTTGACACCTATTTTGTTGTATGTATTTTTATTATGTTAAAGTTAAAACTTCCTTTTTATTTAAACAGAAAAGGGAGGTGATGTGGGATTCCCCTCTATGTGCTGTGATTACCCTTAATGAACAAACAAACTGCCTTGGCCTGTTGATAGGGCAGAACTTAGGTAGGCGGGGAGGACTGGACTGAATGCTGGAATAAAGAAGGGTGAAGTCAGGGGATGCCATGATCCACCACCGGAGATAGACATGCTGAAACTTTGCTCGTAGGCCATGACCTTGTGGTGATGCACAGATTAATGGGGATGGGTTAAATTAAGATGTAGAAATTAGCTAATAAGAAGCTAGAGCTAATGGGCCAAGCAGTGATTTAATTAATACAGTTTCTGTGTGATTATTTCTGGGGTCTGGGCAGCTGGGAAATGAACAAGAAGCCAAGCGGCCTGCTCCTCTCCGTGCAACATCAGATAGATTTCTCAGCACCACAAGCCCCAGATTTGACAGCTCCTGGGATTCAATAATGAAGCGGCAGGTGCTTTTTTTTCAGAGATTACAATTCAGATTAGCCTAATCTTCTGATGGGGTTTTCTTACTTTAACATTTAGACCTGTACTCCATATGCTGTCTCTCAGAAACAGAAAACTGTTTGTGCTCACCCAGTCCTAGCATCCCTTTACAGACAGGCTCCATCTCTATGGTAACCAGACTCCTACTTCTCTTTGCCCATACTGGTCTTCTTTGCAGCTCTGTTATAGGCATTGCTGAGTGCCCCTGGGCTCCGAGTGTTTGGCTTCTGTCTTGTAAACCACCGTAGGAATTTTCTAGACTCCATAAGTTTTTGTTTTCCACAGATCTTTCATTGAGACTCCATAGTCATGTGCCACTAAGTTGCACAAAACATAACTTCTCTGAAGAACACTGCCATCCATAGCTTATAGAATATAGTGTGATCCTGCTTGGAAGTAGGCCCATGTGGCTAAAAACCAATATTCAAAAAATAATAGGAAAAAATCTAGACTTTGAAGTCCATGTATTTAAAAATTCAGTGAAAACTGATCCACACAATCTTAAGAGAAAACAGGAAATAAGGCAGATTTCCCATGTTGATTTATGTAGCATGACTTTGATAACAAGGGTTAACAAGGCAGGCAAGAAGGAAAGCTGTGAGTATTAGAGATATAATATGCAGAATAAAATAATTACAGGAAGGCTATGTTCAAGAGAATAAACCAAAAAAATCTATAAAATAAAGATCATGGATGAAAATGCCTGAATTAACCGGGTTAGATGGACTATGGAGAGGTCCAAGGTGAGGGACCACTAGCAGATAGCTGCAATCAAGCACCTGCTGTGTGCAACAATATTTCTAAATGATCCCTCTCTTCTACTTCAAGTTGTATGGTGGAGACCAAGGCATTGTGAACCTGAGCAAGCTTTCCCTACTATGCTCTGTCCAGATTCTCAACCTGCAGAATCTATGAGCACACAAATACATGTGCACACATGTGTGTTTATATATTTAATTGCCACTCAGTTCGTTATTAACTGGAAGGCACTGGAACATAAGGAGACTTCCTCAATCTGATAAACGCCGTCTTCACGTGTCCTATAGCCAGCATCCCATTCATGAGGAAAAAGTTTAAGAAGCAAGAAAGGAGTGCTCATGATTTAGCACTTATGTACACCTGACTCACTCCTCAGCCTGTAGTAAGCCAAGGAAAGAAAGAAAAGGAACGATGACTGGAAAAGAAACATTTAACAAATAGAATATAAAATCCAAAGGAATCTATTAATTTTTGGAATCAGTGAAATAAATCATTAGCAATTTAGCATGATCTTTGAGAGACAGTAAATACATACCAAAAATGTGCTTTTCAGTATGAGTCATGAAGGAAAAACACATCTCACAACTAATTTTTACAACTTTCTCATGTGGAACATCATAGGAAATCCATGATGATTTCAGATGATCAAGTGGGATTACATTACAAAACAATATTTGCATTTGCTCTTTGAAAACTTCAATATGATACATCTATTGAATAGATGGAAGAATTGAAAAGTATGCATTTTTATGCCCCTTTAAGTCCTAAAATAAAAAGTAGTATACTGTGAAAAAATAAATAACTTTCAGAAAATAACTAATAACATACATAAATAAGTCTACAGAAAATATGAGCAAGAACCTAAGGAAAACTATAAAACATCACGGAGAGAAGTTAGGAGATCTAAATATATGGAAAGCTGTAGATAGTGTGCTGAGCAACCTGGAGACTCAATACTGAAGAATGTCACTTCTCCTGAATTAATGTGTATATAATACAGTCCAAAGAAAAAGCCCAGCATACCTTTTACATATCTTATATGGTAATTAAAAAATATATACATAAATGCAAAGGATATGCATGGCAAAGGCAATCTTGGAGATGAATGAATTTGGTGAGATGACAGAACTAGATGTCAAGACATATTATAAAGTTACATTAATTAAAACAGAGGGTTTGGTATAAATATAGACAAGAGTTACTAACTGAATGGAGCCATAAAGAAACTTGCATTCATAACTCCTTCTTTACACCAATGTAAAGAAATGGTGGCAGGCTAATCTTTTCAACACAGTGCTGTGTCACTGGGACACCTATTCCATGTCCCACACAATGACCCAGACCAAGCAAATTGAAGACCTACGTGTGAAAGGAACAGCAATAATCCTCCCAGAAGCCAACATGGAAGAATCCACGTATAGCAATGAGAGGTTTCATAGAGTGGCCACTCACCATAAATTACACATTGGAAAGTTGGAAAAAATTTTCCATTAGGAGGTAAAGAAATGGAATGGCAAGCTACAACCATGAAGAAAATATTTGCGATATTTACAGTGTATGCATCTGAAATTGGACTTTTGTCCAGAATGTATAAAGAATTCCTAAAATCAATAGAAGAAATAAAAAAAAATCTCTTTAATAAATGGCAAAAGGTTTATACAAGTCTCACAAAAGAATTGTACAATATGCATATGAAAATATGCCCAGTACCATTATCCATCTGTGAAATGCAGATCAAAACTGCAAGGAAAGGCCTCTCCACATCTAGGCCTATAAAGTTTAATTTTCACCCCCTGTATGTGTGTGTGTGTGTGTCTGTCTGTCTGTCTCTGTATGAGTGTATGTCTTTCTCCCCCTTCTCTCCTTCTCCTCCTCCTCCTCCTCTTTCTCCTCTCTTTCTCTTTCTTGTCACATTAAGTATTGACCCTAGGGCTCCACATATGTTAGGCAAGTGCTCTTCCACTAAACTTTACTACCAGAAGAGACACATTCTCAGGATGACGCCACAGGGTGTACCAGCTGACACAATCGCTTTGGCAGACTTCTTAGAAAGAGTTTCTGAAAGTGACTAGGCATACATTTCCCTGTTTCTTCTCAAATGCAAATATCATAAATAAATACACCAAACATGCACAAAACAACCCGATTTACTGGATAAATTGTGGTGTCTTATACAGTTTGGATATCATGCAACAATAAAAATACAAACATTACATACGCTTGAAGGGAAATATCTCACAGAAAAATGTTAAGGGGTGAGAGATGGTTTGGTGGTTTAAAGAACTTGCTGCTCTTACAGAAGGCCTCAAGTTCAGCTCCCAGCACCCACATAGGATGGGCCACAACCACCTGCAGCTTTAGCCCCAGGGGATCCAGTTCCTCCTTTTCTGGCCTCTGTGGGCACTTGCACACAAGTGGCATACACAAGCACACACACACACACACACACACACACCACACAATACAAAACAATTGCTAAAATGATTAATAATCATAGGCTTATTAATATAGATTAATACAAAAATTTAAAACTAGGACAACTTAATAGTGGGAACAGTCAAATAATAATTCTCTTTAAGGGCTGTAATGATGGAGAAGGGCACAGGACAATGTCCTACATGCTGGAATGTTCCATATTTTGGTCTTGGTAGTAGTTAGATGAGTAATTTTGGAATAATTTACCCAATGACATGTGATTATTATTATTATTATTATTATTATTATTATTATTATTATTATATGTGTTTGTATTTATAAAATGAGTTGGATCACAAAAAATGGAAACATAAGGGTGGCTTGGGAGCTTCTGGGGACAGCAATGATTCTGGTTCAAGGCTGCCTTGTGCATCTGATGTTTATCAAACGCCTAAATGGCAGGTTCTATGCAAGAACCAAACTTGAGCCAGATGTGGATGAGCGTGCCTGCCATGCTGCATCCGGAGGACAGCAGAAAAAAAAAGAGGGAGAAAGAAAAGAATCAAGGAGAGACACTTAGCTTCCTCACTGTGACCAACTCTATACGTAACTTTTTTGCCTCTTAAAAGAAACCTGTGGATTCAAGCATCAACTCCCTCTTCACAAGAGAGAGCTGCAATGCAGAAACTCACTTCTGAGTTCATTTCTGATTCTGTTGCAGCTGGGAGAGTTCAGTTCTAGGTGGGTCTCTAGAGGAATAGAGTGGGCAGGAAATGTCGGGAGGGTGATTCATCAGATCAGTTTGAAAGGCAAAGACTAAATGGCACAAGAGCTGGAACTGATTATTTACTCAAAGTGCTTTGCCTCTTGGTCCTGTACAGCATGCCTGCTCTTGTCAGGACCAACCCTCACGTCCCTTTGAAGGGACACTGTGGGGGACCCCTTGAAGCTCTCACAGACACTTAATCTGGAGTCTGTTCCTATGTTACTTCTTCTCATCCCCCACACTTGCCAACAGCTCTTCTTGAGTGTCTGATCTCCTAACTTGCTTCCTGGACAAGCATGACTTGGTGCGAGCCAGAGTAGAGGTGAGAAAGAAGGGATGGACAAGAACCAGGAGGCCAGGCAGCAGGATGGCCAAAGGTCAATGGCAAGTGTCCGTGCAGAACCAAGGTCATGAGTCTGTGATGCCCTGGGCTTCTGGAACGTAAGGGAGACAGGCATGGAGATACCGTCCCTTCATGGAACTGTTATAGTAATATTCTCATATGAGTGACAAGCAGTGAGCCTAGAGAGAGACTGTTGCTCAAGCGCACACAGTGCGTTGGGGTCAGAGCTTCCTTTTCTTCTATCTGACAACTGTTTTCAAAAGGTGCTCCAGTGAGTATTGAGGCAAACATATAAAGACATGCCTGGCCCTGCCGTTAGCAGAGCAAAGCTAGGTGTGTCTCCAGTTTCTCCCAAATGATACTAGAAGAAGGCATGGCCAATGTGTGGCCTGCAGACTGCATGCATTCTAAGATAGCTGTAAATGTAGCCCAACATGAAATCCCAAACTTACTTAAAATAGTATGAGATTGTGTGTATGTATGTGTGTGTATAAATGGTCATGTGAGTATGTGAATACGTATGTGCATGTGTATTTAGGTCAAAGGTCAACATTAAGTATCTTCCATGATTGCTTTCTTTCTCTCTCAATTAATATAGAGCTTTGGCTAGGCTGACTGACAGCCTTAGTTAGGGTTTTTTGGTCAAAAGTAACTTGGGGATGAAAGACTTTATTTCATCTTACAGCTTGTGGTCCATCATCCAGGGAAGTTAGGGCAGGAAGTCAAGGCAGGAACCTGGAGGCAGGAACTGATGCACAGGCCATGAAGAGATGCTGCTTACTGACTGGCTCATCTTATTTCTTATTTCATAAGGACCACCCACCAATGAGTGGCACTACCTCTGTGGAGTGGACCCTCATACATCAATTGTCAGTCAAAAACATTCACCATAGGTTTGCCCGCAGGCCAATATGGCAGGGACATTTTCTCAGTTGAGGTTCCCTCTTCCCAAATGATTCTAGCCTGTGTCAAGCTGACACAAAAACTAGCCAACACAGTGACCATAGCTCCAGAGATTTACCTGTCTCTGTCCCAAACTAGTATTGGGATTGCTGGCACAGAGTGTGGTGTCTGCCCCCTCCTTTCCTTTTTATATGGGTGCTGAGGAACTGAACGAACATCCTAATGCTTTTGTGGCAAATACATTTCCTTAACTCCCATTATGGGGGGAGAGAGAGAGAGAGAGAGAGAGAGAGAGAGAGAGAGAGAGAGAGAAAGAAAGAGAGAGAGACTCTCCTTCCTCTCTCCCTTTTCTGTTTTTTGTTACCTGTGCAGTTCTCCATTGTGAACTTTGGAGATGACAATGTCACATCCAGTTGTCACAAGTGGGGCCACACCTTCCATAGGGAGGCAGCAGCTGCCACAGCTGCTTTTCTTCTCCTGTAGACTGGTTAAATCTTGCTCTCTCCTTGCAGCTATCAAGAGCCTCCCCCGCCCCCACTCCCCCCGCAGAGCCAGTGTTTGTCTGGCCCAGGCTTTCAGTACAAAGTCTGAAAAAAAGTTGTGGCTGGAAATTTAAGAACGCCGAGGGCACAGCTGGCTTACTCAGAGCAAGGAGCACAGAGCTCCCGATAAAGGCTCATTCATCTCAAGGAGCTTCATGCTTGAAAGGCGCTGAGCACCCGAAGAGAAGTTGTGCAAACTGACATCACAATAAACAGGCGAAGCGTGCCTATAAAACCCCAGTTAGGCGGCAACACGACCAGTGACATCAAGTCCCACAGCCGCTACGAAGGGAGGTTCAGTCATCCCGTGTAGGGATGCTTCGGACAGATGGGTGGACAGGGTGAGAGACTTGTAGACGGGAGCAGCATGCTCACCCCAGCAGGGCTTGTGACACTGGATGGGCGTGGTCTCAAGCCACTCACTGCAACAACAGTTTGCCACCTGCCTTACAGATGTGCAGAGTGAGGACCAGGCACACATCTTTGTTCCTGCACTCAATCATTCATTTGATGTCCAGTGAATGCATTTGAGGTTTTCCGTTCAGTATTAGATTCTGAACACGACACGGAACCAGACCTACTTTCTGGCTTGGTCCTGAAAGATCTACTGTCCTTTTAAAACACCAGCTATTCTTTTCTCATTTGTAAAAATAATTTTAGAAAAGTTATATTATAGGAAACATATGAAAGCATCAAGAAGGAGATGTAAAAACCACATAAGAACTCACTTCCCAGAAACAGCCACTGTGCATACTTATAATGCTATGGATAGAGTTCTGTGTACCCACATCACCAGGGCTGGGACAGTCTGAAAATACCAGGAGCATGGAAGATGAGTCAGTCTGCCCTGAGATGAAGAGGCTCTCAGTGGAGGATGAGGCGGGGCAGGAAGGAGTAGGAAAGCCTGGAGCAGTGGTTCTCAACCTGCAGGCCACGACCTCTTTGGGGGTCACACATTTGGGGTTACTTACATTATGATTCATAACAGAAGCAAAATTACAGCTGTGAAGCAGTAATGAAATAATTTTACGGTTGGGATCAACACAACAGGAGGAACTAACTGTATTGAAGGGTCGCAGCACTAGGAAGGTTGAGAAGCACTGGCCTAAGGTAAAGGCAGAGGCTGAGGGTACAGAAAATCACCCTGGGAGAAGGGAAAGAGCAGGGAAGAAGATTGTCATAGAGCTCCCAGCCTTCAGAGAGACCTTGAATTCTACCGAGCAGCATTTCTTCCAACAGAAATGAACTGAGGTGTGCCAGCAATATGTGTTACTAATGACTTTTCAAGTATGACGGAATTGTTTTTACTGTGCGCCACATCAGAGCAGATTCTGTGACTGCCACTCCGTACTTTAGTCTCAGTTACAATGCCTTCCAACAGGCGTCGTAGGGAGGAGGGAAGGGGCAAAGCAATGCGAGCAAGATCGGGGAGAATCCCATGCAGAGGAGAATGCCCACCGCGCCTGTGTCCACGCCTTCGCCTTTCCTGGCCTGATGAATAACAAGTGCCACGAAGACAGTCCATCCAGGTCTTGATGTCTGCCATATCTCAAGCAATTAGCAACATGGTTTGTGTATTCATAGAAGCAGTACTTATACAATGCATATGTCTTAGACGGTGGTGAACACACTTTCCTATCTTCACAGCACTGCTACAGCACTCAAGGCGAGAGGGGTAGCTTTTAAAAAATAAAGCGCACCAACAAATGCTTCGTGACAAATGGGGACAGGCAAGGAGAGAACTGTGCAGAAGTCCTGCCGTGAGGATGATTAATGAGACCTCAAGCTGGGAAGAAATCCCTAAGGATTAAGTTCCCTTCCTTTCCCTGAGGAGCTGGAGTGCATCAGACACCAGATCATCACTGACTGGAAGTCACACCGTACTTACACACCCTTGGACGTGTGTTTTAGGTGAGGCTGCCACTTGCTGGGATAGAAACCTGGCTGGTGTGGCCTGAACATATTTGGGTTCTGAGAACATAGTGGCTACCGCTTGGGGTTTTTTGAGGTCCTTTCTTTAGTTCCCAGGAACAGGACTAAGTGATTCATGAGAACTCTCCAATTATCCCACTTGGAATTCTTGTCCAAACGACTACCTGGTCCTTAGGCAGAAGCAGAAAGTCACTATTGGGCCACTTTGTGCATATGGAGAACAACCTCAGCTATTAACCCACAGGCACTGCTACTTTGCTTTTGAGACAGGATCTCTCCCTGGCCTGGAACTCACTACAAAGGCTAGGCTGGTTTGGCCAGTGAGCCCCAGAGATTGCCTGTCTCTGCTTTCCCAGCACTAGGATTATAAACATGATGATAAGCATGTGCCAATATGCCAGTTATTCTTTCTAGGTGGGTTCTAGGAATTGAACTCACCTCATGCTTAAGCAACAAACACCCACCGATAGCACATCTCTTCACCTCCAATGGCTGGTCTTTTAATTGTCTCCGAACAACTCCTAAGGGCCTCACACTGATTCTTCTTTTTAATTCAAAGTTGTTTTCATAGAGTGAAATCAAAGAGCAATGTAACATTTGATGAAGCACGGTGCCATTCCTAGCTCCTCTACTAGCAAAGAGAAATAGGTCAAATAAATGGCAATGGAGTGTCAGTCAATAAGAGGGCCCGGGGCTATAATCAGATTCCATGAGTAAAGTTCCTGCTGTCTAAAGGTACTTAGCTATATGCTAGGGAGATGGGTTCAGTGGGACAGAGAATACTAGGGAGCCTAGGTTGACTATTAAAGACTGGGCACTACTAAGAACTACAAAGACTCCAAAGGCTGTGGTGGCCATGGAAAGAGATGACACATGGACTGGGGCAGGGGGATTGAGCTCAGCAGTGCAGACTGCCTTAGGCTTGGGTGTGAGATACAGGGAGATGATGCTTGGTGTAGAAGGTGTGAGAGGGTCACGGATGCTGGGATGAGCCAGTCAGTCTTTAGAGGATATCCCACTGTTAACAGGACGAGAGTCCCTTCTCCCACATCCTCTGAAGCAGCATCATGCAAGAGAGAAAGTGGCTTTATCACCAGCTGTGAGATCTGGGGCACTTTCACTTAGCCTTTCTGAGATTCCATCATATACAATACACGGCAATGCCCAGCTCTCTGGCTGGGACTTAGTGAGATTGAAACTTTGGGGCTGCCTGGTCAGGTGCTCAGCACCCTGATATTGACTTTCTTTCCCAGCAAAGCAAGCCAGTAAGTCCCCACCTGCAGGCTTCAGCCCTTGAGCAAATGCTTGCCTGTAGCTTTATGATTCTTTGTAGGTTAGAAAGCTCCAGGATTTTGAAGGTCATAGACTAAAGTGATGATGGCTTCCCCAAGTCCCAGCTCCACTTGGTCTGGAATATGGCTGTGTTGAGTGGGACAGATCCTTAACTTGCTGCCAGTTTCAGAGGGGCAGTGATGGCAGGCACAGTGCCTGAGTGGAGTCAGAGGCAATAGGACATGTGGGCACTCATGCCCTGGCTAGATGACCTAGGTCAGATTGATAACCTGGCAAGCAATATGGCTAGCAGTCAGGAAACATGGACTGGCTTTGATTAAGACTTAACCTCAAAACCTGGGTCCTAGCTGGAGCTGTTGTGTGGAAACACATTGAAAAGGCAAGACAAGATATTTGACTAGCAGACAGAATTCTGATTTTAAACTAGCAGCAGCAACAACAACAAAACTCAATGAACAAACCCAAAAAAAAAAGAAAAAAGACTTCTTCCAAGTCTTAGTTCCATATTGATAACCTGTGCAAAGTACTATCCCTCTTGATGAATGTTTCTGTATTCATAAAGATGAAGAAGAAACTCACTCTTTCAGCTTCTTAGATCTCCCAGGTTTGCTCTTTGGGCTCCAGACCCAAAAGAAAGAAATATGAATATTAATTGAATCACAAATAGAATATGAATACAAAGTTATGTGTGTGATTATAAATATACATATGAATACAGTCCGGGTCTCCCTTCTCTGGTCTCAGGGAGATGTCAATTCATTGCATGTTCCATTTGGAGCCAATCAACACATCGTCTTGGATGTGGTCCAAAACAGTTTTCTCAGCCATCGTCTGCCACAAGCCACGGGAAAGGCAGGGTATCTGCTGCCATCAGTGTGTGTGTGACAGACCTGCTCCTCTTGATGGCTGCTGCCTTCTCCCCCGGCCCCTCCCTGAGCTGGCCTTTAGGAGAATGTTGAAGTAAAGGATTGCCCCTGTTCTGGAGCTCTTGCAGACTGATTAGGAATGGGCCATTTGCATACACAAGTCCTGTACACCAGCAGGTGATGTTCTCTGGGACAGATGTTCAATGTGTATTAATGAGGAGTATTGGACATGCTCAAAGAAAGGGGCCATTCAAGGTGAGGCGGTATGGGAAGAGGTTTCAAGGAGGATCTAAGGATTTAAGATGGCTGTGGAAGGGATGGTAGGGTCTGGAAAGGACATAAGCAAGTGTACCTAGTTCATGTACTTGATTATTGCTCAGGTGTTTGCTCAGAGACAGGTTGCTATTACAACACTCAAGAGAACTTTAGTTTCTGGACCTGCAACACATAGGATCTGAGACCAAGGTGTTTGCATAGGTGAATGTCGTCTAGTGAACCTCTGCCCATGACATTCTGCTTCTTTAACTGAGTGTTAACGTCATAGGCTGGTCTATAAGAAAGGATGCTTAGCTCTGAGTTTACCTGGCCACATTACATTAATGACTGAAGAAGGACACTAGCCCAGAATTGAGACTAATAGATGGTTATTTATTTAGGGGTAGACTCACAAATCAGAATCCTCTGCTGGAATGAAGAACAGAAACTGAATCCCACAGCCGGAAAAGAGGCCAGATGCATGCTTTACATCGGCATAAATAGTATAAGAGACTACGCCCCAGAGGGTGGTTAACTTAAAGACTATTGGCTGTAGGATTTCCTACAGCAAATGACATCATGCTGGAGAAGAAGGGGATATGTTAGAGAGGGTACTAAGATGTAGGGTTACCCTGGGGTCTCCCCCTGTCTCCTGTGGTGTACTCTGTATGGAGGTTCATTTTATTGCAGGCATGTCTATACTGCTCTGGAGAAAGGTCCCACTCTGAGCTTCTAAGGTGTGCGGGGGGGAGGGATTCATAGGTTCTGAGCTCTTAACCCCAGTTTAGTCCTTGGAACCCAGAACCATGGCCAAGACCTAGGAGGAAAGAGGCTAACAAGCTCAGGGATGCTTAAGCATGTGGGGCCCAAATTCATTCCTTACCCACTCAGTGATTTTTGGAATTATTTAAATATCCCATTTTACCCAAGCTTCAGGGTATTTTTGCTCTAGAAAGCATCTTTTCTCTTAACTAAATTGAGGCCCATAAATGAGAAATACAGCGCATGAAATCTCTGTGTGTCACACCATAAATCTCGGGCACAGGCCTTTGCAGATCTCCCGTAGGATAAACGGTAGCAATAAAATGTTTGCATTTTCTCCTTGTAGTTGCTGGGCACAGGGAGCTGAGCCTTTCCTAGCCATGGGCACTTTGATTGAAGATCATGAGGCTGCACAAGGGAACACGGGGCAGCTAGCCTGTGGGCCCTGAGGGTGCCCAGTCCTCTGCCCGCTTGCACCATTCCAAAAATACGAATGCTCAGCTCTGGCAGTGACCTTGGGGAAAGTTCGGAAAATCTGGAGGGGTGTTTTCTATCAGGAGGAAGAGATAGGTTTAAACAGGAAAGAGGTACCATGATCTAGGAACCTGATAAGGACCTTTGATCTAAACTGTTTTTTTTAAAAATGTATAGCTAAATTTTACTTGTGTTCATATATGAGTGTGTATACATATGTATACATACACACTATATATACACATACATACAACATATATTTTTATATATTTCTATTTACTTATAAATTATGTGTGTATGTGTACATATGGAGGTAGAGATTTATTCTTCACTCTAGTATATAAGATAGGGTCTCACACTGAACCAGGAACTCACCAGTTTGCCTAGATTGGCTGGACAGCAAGCACCAAGGCTCCTCCCATTTCTGCCTCCCCCCAAATGCCTGGAATTATAGGTGTGAGCATCACGCCAGGCCCTTGACATGGGTGCTGAGGGTCTGAACTCAGGCCCTCTAGCTTGTGTACTGAGCACTTCATCAACCGAGCCACCTCCCCAGACCACAACAATTGGTTTGCATTTTTTCCTACCAGTCCTTTTTGTTCTTTTAAATCTGTCTTTCAGTGTTTTATTCGTTCAGTTAAATATTAAAGAGCAGTTTTTAAAAAGTGAACGAATGAACTCTTATATGCCTACATAGAAAAACCAAACAAAGAGTGAGAACACAGGTTCTCAAAACTATGTGTAATGTAAAAACAAGTGTGTGCACTGTCCAGCGACACATACATAGGCAGGAAAGATATGATATCCAATGTGGAACAAAAGCCAGAAATTGCAGAGGAGGGCAATGGAAGACGAAAGATGGGTAAGCACTTATCTCCGTCTATTAAGAGGAGAGAAAGTCCAGAATACTTAGTTTACTAATTCTAACTATGGGTATATGGGTGCTTGTCATAGCACATTAATTTACATTTAATATACTATTTCATAAATAAAAATGAAGTTAACTTTAAAGAATTAATATTATACCCACTCCCTTGGAAAGGTGTTAAAGGGCTTCTCTCAGGTTTGTATGAGCTGGGATGTTTACTCCAGGCTAGACAGTCCGAGATGATTGTCTGATTATGTGTATTATGTCCCCTTGACCTAAAGACACGCTGATGTTTTCTTCTTCTACCACTCAACTTTGTCACTCTGCGCGGCAGTCAAGGGAAGAGCTGGTCAGACACAGGAAGGAAGATCTGGGGCTGGTTGACTCAGACCAGAGCCTAGTAGGTATTTCTAGCAGTACGTGGCAGGTGCAAAAGTGGAAATTGGGAAAACTTCGTTTAGCATTTAGCCATTTAGCGTTAGGGAAACTGGACCGGGTGTCTCAAATCAGCCATCTTGAACTTTAATGTGAGGTCTCTGGATACTTTGTGTGGTGGTTTGAATAAGAATGGTCCCCCTGAGCCCATAGATTTGAATGTTTGGTCACCAAGGAGTGGCACTATTTGAAAGGATTAGGAGGTGTGGCCTTGTTGGAGTAGGTGTGGCCTTGTTGGAGGAAGTCTGTCACTGGGGGTGGGCTTTGAGGTTTCAGGGGCCAAGCCAAGCCCAGTGTCTTCTCTCTTCCTGCTGCCTTGCAGATCTGGATTTAGAACTCTCAATTTTTCCAGTACCATATCTACTCGCATGCCACCATGCTCCCTCCCATGGTGATAATGGACTAAATCTCTGAAATTGTAAGCAAGCTCCAATTAACTGTTTTCTTTTATAAGAGTTTCTGTGCTCATGGTGTCTCTTCACAGCAATAGAACACTGATGGAGACATCCTACAGATTCTGGCCAAGAAGGGTGAGACCTAGATTGTATGTTTCTACTGAGCTGTTGGGTGCTGTCAGTGTTGCTGGCCCTGGGACCGTTCCTTGAGCAGCAAGGTCCTATTGAAGGGACAGAGATGGCTTTTTCCTCTTTGCATTGCAGCGTATATCTCATGGTATACTTCCCTAACAGGGGCCCATTCTCCTATGTCTGAGGACCAACTCAATATAAAGAAGGGGAGGTCGTGGTAGATTGTCCCAGAGTTCCAGCTACTCTCTCAAGCCATGAGGCTGATCTGTGGCAGATCCAGACTAGCATTTGGATTCCTGGTCTACATATAGTTCAACGGTTTAAATGAAAATAAATGCAATAGAAAGAATTTCCTAAATAGCCAGCCTATGTAACTTAAAGCAACTTGCTACAGACAAATGCAGACTTAAGTCAGAGAAGCAATGGTGAAGTGAGGAAAATTCCTTTTTCATTGTTAAATCTTAGAGTTGCTGTAAACTTGAAGCTTCTCCATCAGGCTTTATGTATAATTTGATTTTTACCTGAATATTCCATTAGCACATGTTGCACAAATAAAGGCTCACCTTGCCTGATTACCATGTCCCTGCCAGACTCCCATTCTCTTTATCGAGCTTCCTGGAATGTCTGACTTTGACAGTCTCTTCTCTAGGCTTCAATTTTTGCCACCTAAAAATGGTGTTGGTCCCACTGTTTGTAAGGTCTTTTCAGTTTTAATAGTTTTCAAGTCCAAAGTTTTCTTCTTTGTAGACCTTAAATATGATTTTCTGGGGCTCTTCTCTTCAGCTGTCATTTTCTCTTTACATGGTTCACAGCTTTCCTGCCCAGGAAAGTGATAAGTGAACAGAAGGACTATTGATATAGTAGTCACTTTATATTCAGCAAAGAGGGTCAAGGTACTATTTAAAACCCGGCAACAGAATGGCTTTCAGTTTGATTCTCCAAGACTCTGAAGCCTCAATTCTATGCACAAAGAAAGAAAGTAATTAATTGTCCCATGTCTTGCCTGCCTTAAAAAGAAAGAACACGGTCAAGTGGAGGGGGCCCATCAGAAAACTGAATCAAGTCAATTGTGGTTTTTTTTCTCCCCTTTCTGCCCATGATCACAGACTTCAAATGGGCAAAGCAGAGTCCTCTAATTTTATTCTGCAGGGTCGTTTCTGCCTGGGAACTTCCTCCTTCCCTGGAGATAGGCCTGGTTTGAGACCAGTACCGGGAATAGAATCTTGATAGCTCTTGGCTCATAAAGACTGTCTTGGCTAATAAGGATATTGGCTAGGGGTAGGTAGAGTGGGATGTGCCAGTGGGTGACATTTCCTGAGCTAATGAAATTGTTTCTTTCTCTCAGGTTTATGGTTTCATAAAGCAGATATATTTATCTATGAGATTTTGTAGTTTCATGAACTCTCATCATCTCAAGTTCTAGGATTCTGCTTGGCAAAGTAAAATTGTAACACACACACACACACATACACACACACACACACACACACACACCCTACTCTTCAAAGAGAACCTAACCTATCTACCCATGCATCTGAGGGAGAGGGTGTTAAACTCATGGAAGGCAGAATTCAAGGCTAGAAGAGAAGCGTGGCATCTAGTAACAGTCAGGCAGATTATATCATGCTTTCTATTGATATCAGGCTAATGACGGGATCTGAGAATGTGGTCTTAAGAATTTCCTCAGTCAACAATGCTATATAGTTCATGGGGTCTTTTCACAGAATAGTATTGGTGCAATGGAAGAAATGGCAATACTCATAGATCGGCCTACTTCCTTTACAGTGCTGCTGAGGATCTGTCTAGTCTCTTTCTCCAGATTACATCTATACAGTTGTTAAGATGCATGAATGAGCAACTTCTGCTCTGGGATAGTGTTTAATCTTACAACTAAAAAAGTTGTTCAAAGTTAAAATAAGACAATAAATTTGACCTCTAAGTTTATTTAGCTACATGTCACAAATTTTGATTAGTACTTTTATTGTGTCTTTTAGTTCTAAATATCTCACAGTTTCCATTGCAACTGTCTCTTTGATGCATTAGTACTTTAGAAGGGCATTTTTAAAAATGTTTTCAAACATTCGCTTTCATTATTTTTAGTCATTTAAAAAGCACTATTAGTACTTTTGATTTAAGTGCACTGCGGTCAGAGAAAACTATTTCCAGGCATTGACCCTGTGAAGTAGGACTTCCTTGAAATATAGAATGTGACCACGCTTTGTAATTTTTGCATGTGATTATGAACTTACTGGGTTCATAGTAAAATGCTGCATGCCAATTTTGTTTACATCTTATATAGCCTTAATAACCAGTTTTCTGTTTAATCTTTGCATTTTTGATAGGGTTGCTTTAACAGTAACTGTGTTTTCTGTCAGCTTTTATGCTATATATCATGAGTTCATATCATTAAGTCTATGAAAGTTTGTTGCTGCTAGACTTTTTGTTAGACTTTCTTGGTCCTTTATTTCTTGCTACTTTGTTATATCTCTTCCTTCATTAGGATCTTTTAATGCTAAATTCTCTAACTCTATTTTGTTGGGGAGAGTGCCTTTTTGTTTCTGATTTGCTGGTGGTGGCATTGCCGGGGATGGAATTGGGGCCTATGAGTGCTGAGCAGCCACTCTGACACTAGACATATTATCAGCATCAATGCACTTTTTTAACAGACAGGGAATGCCCCTGAGGCGGGCCTAAAAAGTCAATATGTATCCAAATATGACCTTGAACTCCCACGTCTCTCACCTTCACCTATTGTCAAGTGCTGGTGTTACATGCATGAGTCACCATGCCCAACCCAACGTACCTATAAAAAGGTCTATCAGACTGATAGAAAACTCTCTTTTTAATCTGAAAAGGCTTGATATATTGATGATTTAGTTCTCCAGCTTTCTTTCCTGGCCTGTTTTTATACTTTCAAATTTTGCACATGAAAGCTAGGCTCCCTCTGAGTGACAGGTAGTTGTTTATGTTTCCTTTCCTTTCCCTTTGGGGGTCCTGCCCAGTTGCATGCATTTTTTTCTACTTGTTCCTCTCTTGAGTCCGTAACCCTATCCAATCCTTGAGCATTTGGGTTCAGTTCCAGGTCACAAACCATTGTCTCTAGGAC
The DNA here is from genome assembly GCA_004026605.1 of Ondatra zibethicus. Classification (NCBI taxonomy): domain Eukaryota; kingdom Metazoa; phylum Chordata; class Mammalia; order Rodentia; family Cricetidae; genus Ondatra; species Ondatra zibethicus. Next base: position 19,084 of record PVIU01001047.1, on the reverse strand, counting down.
TTCTTATGAAATGGCAGGTTCACTGACAGTTTTTAAGCCCCATTTACAGTGATTACATCCCATGAGTTGGCTACAAGCACAAAGTTAGCTTTAGCCTTTCATCTTCATGGGTCAACCTTGAGACACTTTACCACATGTGTGGCCTCCAGTGTGTCTACAGCTCAGCCTGATCCACTCTGTCCCTTCCACTTCTGGTCTGGTTTGAGAGATGGAAATAGGATATGCCTGCATTGCTGAGCTCGGTTGGTATCATTCCGCATGTGCTATCACTGTGATGCACGCAGAGCTGGATAGTAGTGTAGAGTTTCAGAGAATGGCCCGAGCCCAAGTGCTAGGTAATAATGGAGAATGATATTTCCTCAGAAGATGAGGATGGTGCATATTATGTCACCTCTCACCTTTCTAGAACACTCGTATCAGAAGGACAGACCCACGGTTCTCTATCACCCTGTGCATTTTCAGGATCCAGAAGACTGTTTGGCATGAAATCGGTACAGAGAAAATAAAATGAACGCCTTAGCATTTCAAAAACATTTCTGATTATGTTCTTATGCAATTCAAATACCTACCCCTGGATCATAACATCGGTGTTGCAATACAGTCAGCACATTTTTAGGATCAGTGATGGCTCGACGTCAGCATAAGTCTGAGCTGCTGAGGTGAGATATGAGCACATCCTGCTTTATAACAAAGCAGCAACATGGAAAACCATTCACTGATAAACATGCCAACCACTAAAGACAATAAACAAGTACCTTCAAATTGTCTCCGCGGCGTTTGTACATCTTCCTCTTTTCATATTATTTATGAGGGCTAATTTACTGATATTGTTGTTATCCCCCCAAATTATATACCAAAGAAAATTAAAAAGCTCTACAGAGGAGGAAATAATGAATAGTAGCATTTAATTAAAACCAAAGTGGGCCCAATCAATGACTGTCTAATACAATAATGAGCTTAATTTAATTTTCAGTTAATGGAAAAAGTGAAGCTTTAATCAACTGCCTATGGAATTAAATGACAGCAATTTTTAAAATATAAGTTTTTCCAAAGTGGAGTCCTAAAAGAATAACAATGACAAAAACAACGTTTACCCCACGGATGTATATTCACTTTCCAGTAGCAGTAGAGGGAAAAACTCCCCATAGGAAGCAGGACTGCACTTCCAGCTTTTGGAAGGCTGAATTAATTAAAAAGCAATACTCTAACTTCATGAACTTTAGAGTCAACCAAAAAAAAAAAAAAAGAAAATGAAAAAGATTGAATTTCTAAGAATTGTTACTCTAGGGTCATGATTCAAAAAAGAACATAAAAAAACAGATATTCACATTGGGAGTTTGGGCGGCTACTTCCCAGGGAATCCTGACTTCTTGGAGTGCAGCAGTTGAGCTCAAGGTGGGGGCATGATATGGGAGGGACCTCCAGGACACCCCCAGGTAAGTGAGCCATGGCTGTGTGGCTTTGCACAGGTTTTGGTTTAGACAGTGATGTGAGGCTATTTTTCCAATGCTTCACTCTAAAAACTTAATTTTTATTTATAGCTTTGTTGCTACTGTGTGTGTGTATGCATGTGGACATGCAGGCATGAGTGTTCACGTCTTGCACGTGGAGGACAGAGGTCAGCCTCAGATGTTGTTCCTTAGGAGTCATTCACCTTGCCCTTTGAGATGGGATCTCTAACTGTGGTTTGAGACTTGGTGATGAGGCTAGATTGCCTGGCCAGTTAGCCCCAAGCTACTGGAATTAAAGGCATGTGCCATTATGGTTACTGAAATTAAAGGTGTGTGTTACCATAATCTGGTCTGCAAGGCTGACCAGTGGGACAGTTTTACTCTCAGATTTTCAATCTTTATTAAAATACAAATGAAATGCCACTATACTTGGGACCTCATACTTTGATGGGCGAGAGGGCTATAAACTGATAAATCCACAACCTGACAGAATGTATGGGACATAATCAGGGACAGAAATGCAGGGCTGGACCCAGAGCTCACAGTCCATGTGTCATCCCACCCTGCCACCCATGTTTTGGTCATGTTAGCTCATCCCATAGGCAAAAGTGGGGCTCTGTGTGGTTGGAATTATTTCACGTTCATTGCTTAGCTCCTTTGCTTTTTTTCTTATTGGTCCCTATAAAAGTCATGCATCACATGCACACACATTAACATATGTCATGGAATATTACTTTAACTACATAAAGTTGTGTCATATTTGTTTATGTTGCACTTGTTTAACTATGTAAAGATATGCTGCCTTGCCTGCCTAAGCCATCTAATTGGTTTAATAAAAAGTTGAACATGAGGGACAGGTGGTGCTGGTAAGTAGAAAAAATAAGTAGTAGGAGGAATCTAGGCAGGAGAGGATGAGAAGAGAGAATGAGGGAAAAAGAGAGGGAGACACTCAGGGCCAGCCAACCAGGCAGCCACCAGCCAGACAGAGACAGAGTAGAACATAATGAGTGAAAGAAAGGTAAAAAGTCTTGAGGCAAAACATAGCTGAAGAGAAACAGGCTAATTTAAGCTATAAGAGCTAGCAAGAAAGGAGCCTAAGCTAAGTCCAAGCATTTGTAACTAATAAGTCTAAGATAAGTCTTCATATAATGATTTGGGAGCTGGTTGGTAGCCCAAAAGAAAAACTACGACAAATATCCTTTCACATTCTGTCTGTATTATGGGTATCATCTTCATAATGGCAGCCATAACCCCGCAGCCAGCTCCAGATAACTCCAGGACACGTTCTGGGGACAAAGAAGGTGGTAAGAATGTGCGCCATGTGAACAGTCAGTCCTGCAGTCTCTTAGGCTGCTTCCAGGCAATGGCAAAGTTCCTGTTACTTGCTCTTTAATAGTCTGTCACTTGCTCCCCTGGGTGCCTGGCGCCTGTTATGTAAGCAGCGTTTCATCCCACTATTGTATCCAGCAGGATGCTGGGGTCAATCCTTAACCCCCCAAACTGAGACCGGAACACAGATGACTCACCAGCTCTCCCAAAAGTCTAATTAATCACAGCAGCGCCAGAGCAGAACAGCCTTAGCTCAGGGAATGTCAAGCAGTTTCCCTGATATGACTGATGACTTTGAAGCAATGGGGTTGGCTTGGGCGAGATAGTATTGGGAAGATTCCAGATAGCCTTCATGATTATATTTCATACATTTTGCCGAGGTTGGTTGAAAAAGTCAAGAGTGGAAAAATAATGGTGTCTAGTAACTTAACCATCTATATTTTCCTCATGATCTACACCTTCCCTTTGGTAACAGTGGTCTGTAGGGTAAATGTTACAGTGTTCTGTCACAGTAGAACTTTATAACCATGGAGTAACTTCAAAGGCGGATGGAGATGTTGGAAGTAGGAAGACGAGACAGATCCTACAGAAGATGGAGTTGGTGGCACACTTTGATCACAGCCTGGCCTCCCTCCACGTGAGAAGGCTGTTGCCTATGCAAACTCAATAGTTTGGTTTAACAGTGCAGAGTAGAGTGTGTCACTTTAGCCGACCCAGCACTGGTGAACTCTAGGAGAGAAAACAGGGCCACAACAGAAAACAGCGAAAGGGCTAAGGCTCCTAAAGAAGAACCCCAAACTGAGCATAGGGCTTTGTGAAGGCTCCATTGAAAACAGACTTCCAGATGCTCTATTAATTGAAGCAGAACTATGTGAGTGGATATTCAAAGGAGAGAAATGGAGACCGAGATTATTTATTATATGTTTATATCTCATATTAGCCTAAGCATTTTTCAAACAAGGTCTGTACTTTAGTTGGCCTTTGTTCTATTCGTAAAGCTTGGCATGATGCCTTATGCTTAGTGGATATGCAATGAATGACTGAGTTTCACTAGTCTTCAAGTGTATAAGGTTTTCAAAGGATGGTGTATTAATCTGATGCTTGCTCTTACCCCAAATAGTCAGCATGACAAATATTCTGTCTTGAATGTAATAGGTCATGCCATAGTGAACTCTAGCAGGTAGGCTAACCAAGATGAGCTGAACTGGATCTAGGTACTTACTCTAATAGACGGGCTGTCTCTGGTACCAAAACATGGGAAATGACTGAGATACGGTATCTCAGGGACATGCAATATATGACTGGATATCAAGTTATTCTGAATAGCAAGTGGCCCTTGAAAAGGAGAAGTAGGTCCAACAAGAAGACAATAGCAAGTCATTCTCATAAGCATACAAAGGTGGGAATTCTGGAAGTACTGGGATATGGTTATTATCCTACACCCTCAGGGGGTAGACTGATGTCTAGTAGGGATATGGTTATCATCTTACACCCTCAGGGGGTAGACTGATGTCTAGTAGAGACTTGGCTGGTTAAAGACTCATCTACCATGCAAAAACAGGTATCCTCTATGGCAGTGGTTCTTGACCTGACTTCTTTGAGGGTTGACTTCTTTGAAGGTCATGACTTCGAGAGTCAAATGACCCTTTCATAGGGGTCACCTAAGGCCATCGGAAAACACAAATATTACATTATGATTAATAATAGCAGTAAAATTACAGTTATAAAGTAACAACAAAAATAATTCTGTAGTTGGGGGTTACCACAACACAAAGAACTATATTAAAGGGTCACAGCAATAGGAAAGTTGAGAACCACTGATCTATGGGAACCCAGGAGAGGGCTTAGAATCCATAGGCTGCAAGTGTGCCTTGATGTTAAATCACAGAGTTGCCACTGCCAGTCACTGGAGCTATGTATGGAGAGTGGAGACTCAAGTCTGCAAGCAGTAGGGTCACATGATCTTGGTCAGTGTAGAAAAGGAACTAAAACTCAGCATACACAGTAGCAGGCTCAAATCACATGTTAACATCATTCCAGGTCACCTGGTAGCACCCTCATGGCATGCAGGGCTTATATGTCTAGCCCACAAAGAGGAGACTTACTAAAAAGACTTACTATTAAGTTTATGGGTCAGTGACTCTGAGAGTTCTGAATCAGTAGCATTAGGCTCATTTAGGAACTTGGCAGAGGGGCAAGTTTTCAGGCCTTGACACAGACCTGCTGAATCAGAAACTTGGGATCGGGAGCTGAGGAGCCAGCAATTTGTTCCCACAAACCCTTCAAGGTATCCCAAACATGCCTGAGTGTGGAGACCACTGACGGAGACACTGAGTCAGTCAGTTCTTCCTTTTTGTAGAAGCCATAAACCTGTCGGACAGTCTAATGAGACCTGTAGGCTCTTTCTTAGAGGAATGTTTTTCAAATATAGAGAACCACAAAGAAAACCAATCACACTGAAATACTTATCTGAAGTGATACTGAAATACAGCTATAAAAAGTTATGATACAGTAATATATATGACTCTTTATTAATGCATTAAGTAACACCATCTCGTGGCAGATCTAATAACATTTGTAATTTTGAGGTAGCAATGGAATTAGCAGTATTTCAAGATGCCTGCCACACCTGCTGCGTAATTTCCATCAGTGACAAAAACCACAGCCACTGTTGCTGAGTAGCAGGATTTCTGTCTACATTCGCAACTGGAGCGATGCTAACTTTGAATTAGTGATAAAACAATGATGCATTTTTATCAATTAAGTTAAAGGACACCTCAATTCTACTCACAGTTCTCTGAGGATCCACGGATGTGAGATTAAGATTTTTTTGTTATAAGCATTTGACAAACATTATCTAAATTTGTTCTTTAATAATGCTATTTTTCAAATGTCCACTGTATGGGTGAGGAAGTTAAGGTTCAGTGAATTGAAAAGGCACATCCAGCATCTTACGCAGCTAGGATGAATGTTCAGATCATATGTGGAATCAGGATATTTTTTTTTCTGATCCACTGGTGTTTCCTTTGTGCCCAGAACACAGTGTGGGCCACACAATATGTGTTCAAGTATTTGTTGAATAAATGAATGGATGGATCAAATTGGATGGAAGCTGTAGTAGTTTCTTATTGCTCTGATCAAATATCCAAGAAGCCACTTAGGAGAAGGGTTTATTTTGCACCCCAGTGTAAGAAGTGTTTAGTCTTTCATGGCAGGGAAGACATGATAACATGGCATGAATCAGCTTGTGGTAGGTAAGTCATCAGAGAGTGAACACGAGCCCAAGGGGGACATTTCACATTCAAACCACCACAAAAGCCATGCCCGTCATCCCTCTGTGCTGCTGTGATGATTGGTGTGCATTTCTCTGCATGTCGTGTATGTGCTGGTATGAGTGTGGGGGGACAGAAGCCGCAGTGTGTATTGAGAGGACAACTTGAGGTACCCATCTACACTTACCACCATGTTTGAGGCGACCTCTTTGTTGTTTTTCTACTTAATTCACCAGGTTCCCTGGCCCTTGAGCTTTAGATGATTTTCCTATCTCTGCCTCCCCATAATGCTGTCAAAGCACTGGGGTTATAGAGACCCACACTATACTGTCTGACTTCCTGGTTCTTGGGATTTGAACTCAGGTCCTTTTGCTCATACAGCAAGTGCTTTTACCTGCTGTGCCATTTTCCCAACCATATAATGCTATGAAAAGTAGAGAGGGAAAGGAAACTTCATCACCTTGGTCTGCCAGGCCTGACAGCTGAGTTTTGATTTTAAATTTATGTTGAATATACATGTCACGCGCAACATTATTCCGCCTGAATCAGAACACAATTCAACAAATTGAGGAGTGAAACATCTCAGCAAGGAGTGCAGGTCCCTCTGGCTTCCCTCAGAAGCAGCTGGGCTTGTTTATGAAACAGGTTGCTACTTCGCTCAACATGAGTCCTTCTTTAACTGACAAATTAGTTCGTGCCAGTAGGGGAGGAGTGAAGACTAACAGGATAACCTAGGAGAAGGAGAGGCAGAGAAAGCCTCCTCTACTTCTGAACCATCCAAATGTGTCTCTGGAGTCTTCCAGGGGTGTCTAATGTCCTTCACTAACCACACTTAATTTAATTATCTTAAAGGTGAATTGAATGCTGAAAATTCATTTACATAACAGCAATGCTAATGCTTATAAAATGTACCATCAATTAAACCCTTAAGAAGAAATGTATAGGCTGTAAATGAAATATATAACCAGTAGGATTAATCAAAAGCTAATCATGTGAAATATCACCCTTGGTCTAAGCAGAAGAATATGCTATTGTCGCCATTTCAAATTACAGTCTTGCAGGGCCTGCTTAAATACTTAATCATATTAATCAGCAGTCCTATATTTAATGCATTTCCATAATTTCTTCTTTCTGAATCTGAAATTGCTTAGCTCTGGGCTGTTTCTTTTGGCAGCAACCTGTGATCAACATTGTTATCATTGCAAAAATATATGTATTTGAGAGTGTTTTCTATGGAAGGCTTGGGGCCAACAGGTAGGAACACTCTGAGAAACAAACATACGTAGTCCTTGCCTTTGAGGAGAGAAGAGATGGCATATTTGGGCCAGGACTGCTTAAAAAGGAAGAGAGAAAGGCATTATGAGTGAAAAGATAGAAATAGTGCCTGAAGGTAAGGCTCTACATTGACCTACACAGGAATTTATTCAGTCCCGGGCATTTCTAGTGCCTAGCACACGGTAGGCACTTAACCCAAGTTTAATGACTTCATTTGTTTCAATATTCTGCCTAAGAATGAACCCAAGAACACAGGTAGGAAAATACTGTCAGTAAAGGTTCTGAAAGATGACATCTGAGACCCGGTGTCCCACGAAGGCATGCTTGTCTAAACCAGGGAGGTAACATGAAGCTGTCTCACTGTGTACGTGTTGGCTGCGGACTCAGAGTAGGCAAGTTCCTGGTTTAAAACATCAGCTTCACAGTGGGAACATTGGCATAGATCGCTAACCAAATTTAAATACAGATTTCTAGCCAGATGGTTGGAGAACGATTTTGCAAAGCATGCAGGAATCCCTGGAAAGCCAATGCCAGTAAATGCAGAACTGTGCGTGCCTGTGATCCTATCTCATTCTCTTTTCTGATAGGCCTGCTCCATGGCAGGTGGGGGGGGGGGATGCCGATGAGAGTATGCATCTCATTTCAGCTTTCGATGAAATCTCTCCTGCTCTCCTTCTGAGTAATAAGATAGATGTGGATTAGTTGATAACATTATTGAGTGGATTTGTAGTTACTAATCATTAACAGCGAGGAGTGTGGATTAATGTCTCCGTGTCCCCTGTCCCTGTCTTGTCATACACACTTATCTAACACAGACACACAAGGACAGGCAGCCTGACCCATCAGATTTTCATATGGCTCCCTCTCAGAGCTTAACTCAGAGATTCTGGCATCTCCAGTTGCCTTGACAACTCTTTTGTTCCAAGCCTTGGTCTCTCTTCATCCTCTGACTCTTTCCCAATACAGCCCCAGCAAAGGCATAGACATCAGACCACGGGGGTCTGTCTCATAACAGAATGAGCTGTCTTGGGATTGTAGCCCAAGTCCAGGTCCTTGCCAGGATGTCTTTCGGTCTCTGCTTCAGGGAGAGGTCGAGAGTGGTGATCTTCAATGTTCCCTGGCATTCTCTGATTTTCAGAGAGACACATGTAATGAAGAAATCGAAGCTTCCAAAACGGGATGACTTCATTCTTACTCCCCAGGTCAGGCTCAGTTTGCTTATCTGTACAACAGGAATAATTCCTACTTCTCAAAGTAGTGGAAAGAACAAGTGATGTTCATTCCCTTCTGGACTCTGGCACCTAGATCCAGAGGGGCACTTTGCAAACAGCAGGAGGCTCTTTGGGAGGTACCATGTAGAGACTCTGGGATGTGGTTAGATGCTGTCCACTGAAGATCTCTTGGCAAAGCCATTGCTGCCAGGATAAAACAACATCAAACACAGTAAAGGGGTGTGTGTGCCTTTGACTGTCCTTGTTCTTACAGAGCAGAAGAGAGGAAGGACATAGTGGCCTTCCAGTTGGCTTGCTCTGGACAGTTAGGCAAGTTACCCAGTGTCTGAGAGAACTGCCTCAGTGAGTGTCCCTCACACGGGCCACAAGCAGGCTTCCCATCTTGGTGAACTGGAGAACTTGGATGGAATGTGGTATTCAAGGTGAATTGGAGAACTTGGATGGAATGCGGTATTCAAGGTTTCCAGGGTCAGAGCTTGTACCCAGAAGGTGTTACTTTAAGAGAACATTCATCTTGGTTGTTATCTGTAGCCAGGACAGTATCAAAGGCACAGCCTCGAGGTCTCTGGAGCCAGAATGAGACTACTCCAGGGTCTCTGCTGCTGGGGATTGGGGGTTGATGGAGGAGAGATTACCAAAAGGTCTTTGACAGAAACTCCAGGTGAAATCCATAATGACAAATCCGAGTCTTGAATAGTACTACGCTTGCTGAGGGTTTTAACACCATGAGGTGATCCAAGGGGCAAGACAGTGCTAGAGGGGAAGCAGGGGTCTTGAGGGCATGCTCCAACAGAGGATCTGCTCTGTCATCATGGTCCGTCAGGCCCCTCTGCAGTTCCATGCAAGCCAGTCTGGATCATCAAAAGTGGATTGGATTAGCTTCCCCTTTCAGGCCAACCAGATCTCAAAACTTTGGATTCCAGGTCTGTTTGGCCTTCAAGATGGCATCAGAACGGAACACTGTAGGAGACTCAATGACTTTTGTCTATGGCTGAAGTCCTAGGGTTGACCCCAAATGTTGTGAAAAAAAAAAAAAAAAACAACCAATGCGTGCACATGCTGTCTATATTCTCAGAACTCCACACTATTAGGCCTCAGTTGGAACTATTTTCGTTCACGCATTTATTCATCCCCTAAGTATAATTTGCCCTCTTGCTATGGAGGACTGTTCTATCTGCTGTATTCTTCCAAGTTATCGGTATGCAAAAACAAAACAAAACAAAACAAACAACAGCAACAAACAAAAAACTAAACAGAAAGTCCTCCATTGTATTTAACACTGCACTGGCACCATGAGAAGTTTAGTGCACCTTAATTAAGTTCATAGTAATGGGATGGAATGGGGATGCGCTAGATACTTCCTGCTGCCCCTCACTTTCTTTCCCTCCATGCAGGAGGTTGAATTGCCTAGAAAGAATGCACCATGGCTTTCTTAGTTTCTGGTTTCTAGCTGGTAATAGCAAAAGACTAAAATGTGGCGTTGGGGCATTATTTTCCCCAGTCTCTTTACTGTGGCATTGCACGGTGTGTCCCTGACCAAAGATCCTTGCCCCTCCTAGGCTAGCCTCTTCTAAACACATTTTCCTCTGGGTTCTAATAAACATGCTCATCCCTTCAGGCCTGACCTAGTGATGGCCGACCTGAGGCTACCAGCCCTGGGCAACTGCTCTCTGCTGGTAGTTTTCTTACCTAGCCCACACCTTTATAGAGACTCTTCAAATTATCCCATTTGACTGTGTTATTTCTCTTCTCCTGGGTCCTTAAATGACAAAGGTCATCTAGTCTAACCTCATTTTGACAGTAGAGAAATTTAAGAAGTGACTCAGCCAGAGAGAAATCAGGGCTTTAATCAAAGGAGCTTATGATGACTGTATGGGAAATTGACCCAGATTTTTCTGTTTTCTTGTGTGTAGTCTCCCCCCCACCCCGTACAGTCCCTGGAAAATGCTATAAGGGGGTTTTGTGATATAATTAATTATGCGGGCACATCCAATGAATGGAGCTATGATTTAAGATGTCTGCTGGAGAGGCTGATAAATTAAATAATGAAATGCACATTTCAGGTTCAGTTATTCTAAGCCTCACTGAGTAAATGTCTCACATCCTTCTTTTTAAAGATGGGAACATCGTTTAATTCCCACACGGGGGCTTCTTCTGCCTGCCTAACTCTTCTTCCTCATGTCAGTTTGTTGCTCAGGAATCCACATGTAGGAGTTAAATGAATAATGTATGTGAAGTGTTTAAAGAGTGTAACGTACTTTACACAATCATAGTGGTTCAATGCAGAGCGCATCTCTGATTTAAGGGTAGCATGTGCTCATTAACAGCCTTTCTGACCATTACTTACTATATAAATTCTAAATGCTTATAGCAAAAATTTAAGAGTCTGCAAAAACTTGTTTACTTTTCTCTGCAACTTGCTTTTTCATTAAGAATCTATTGCACATGACAAACACATACAACATACAGCATGAATTCAAAACCAACTTCGAGTCTACATACATGTGATGCCACATTTAAGGGATTTTCATCTTAGTTGCTGCAGGCTTTGTGATTCCGTGGCTGTTTTCCAGGAGATGCTAGTAGCGTGGCTTGCCCTATTAAAATGTGCTAAGAATAAGTTTACAACGTTTCATGTCTTAGAGAAGGAGTACCTTTCCTAATATTGTAGGCCTTCTCTTAACCTCACGTATTAAAAACAAGTATTTGGTTTATCAAAAGCAAGTGTGTGGTTTATGAAAATTCTTTAATCGACTCTAGCTTTCTGGTTCCATCTATAGGCCTCCTCAAAAGTAGAGCTGGTAAGTGAGGTACAGCAACACTGTCTGATCATGGAAGACTTCAATAACCAGCATGGCTTTCTTTCCTGCCAAGTCCACTTTCAGAAAACCACTGCCAAGAGAATGGACAAGATATGGCGATCTCCATCCACTGCCTCTGCCAAGGAGGGACATCACAGGACTTCAGAGTTTTAGTGTAAGATGAATCTACAAGGCATGGCAAAGGATAGTGATGGTCAGACTGCGAGGACCTGAAACTTGCACGACACATTCCATGTCTCCGTATCCCACCTGCCTCATTGGCAATGCCTAGATTCCTCCTCTCCACCAATTTCTGTTCTGTCTTGATTCACTGACCAAGCATGAGCAGAGCCTTGGTCTGTGCCGAGCATAGGGCTTGCTGTTGCAGCAACTCAGTTTGCAGCTCCACAGCCCCCAGCTCACTGGTTTGCTTCTCACCCCTATCAGCTCTGCAGACCTAAGCTCTGACACTTTCTACAAATTGGCGCTCGACAGCAATTTGTAAATCTGTAAAACTCATTTTAATTCTTTTGTGTGTCAAGACCCCGAACTCCTATCAAGAGAGAAAATCCCTTGAAAACAAAATCTTTCTCTTCATTTTAGGTTCAATATTCTGTTCATGTGGGAAATCCACAAACCATATTGTTTTGGTCATGTAGGGGGCCTTGAAAAATAAGGCATGATCATCTGTTATAACTAGTCCCCAGTCACCGTTTTCATCAGAGGCTAAGAAAATGAATATAGTCATAAAATGATTATTGCTCTCTTGGTCCAGAAAGTAAATTTATTTTTCCCCTTTTCTTCCTAAGTCCAAAAACACAAAACTAATTGAGAGCTTCTTAAATCTTTATAATACTATCACTTATAATAAGTAATATTATGAGTCAAAATGCAATTTCTTATGCTATTACTATTAACTTCTTTAGGATTCATTTCCTACCCACCCACCTCCTCCTTTGGCCAAATGCATTTCAGTAAGTGCAGATGGGAGCTGAGAAGATGATGAAGAATTATGGGTTTCGGTATTTATTCCATGCCTTCCTAATATTACAGCTATATTCTTTCCACATGAGATGGGATTTTGGCTGTGGGTGATAAGATTAATGTCCAAATATGGTTTGAGAAGCAAGAAGAGGCAGTGTGATGGGACTGAGGTGGGGGGAAAGACATCCTTCATTAAGTGTTAAGCTTTTGGGGCAAGGAAGCACATTTAGTGATGTAAATAGGCAGAAATGAAAAGGGAATAGTATTTGAAATGTGGCCTTTTCCAGGAATCGGAGCATGTTGGGTATGTGGGGGGAGAGTCTGTGAATACAGGGAACTTACTGCAGCTTTCGTGTTCTGGTTTACACATATGTAAAATGGGCACAGTACGCTGCTGCCTGTCAATCATCCCTCTGTCATGAAGGTTGAAATCAGAGGCATGGGCCCCCTTGTGCAGCTTGGGTCCTGCACAAAGGCCCTACTGAAGGGGAAGGGAGAAGGGCCCCAATCAAGCCAGCTAAACTCGCCAAGTCAGGGACTCTTGATCATTTGTCTTTGCTCTTGACTGCTAAGAGCTAGAGGATTTTTTTTTTCTAATTTGCAAGAAGGAGCTTTTTGTGCTCACAGCCGCCCTGATTGAGATAAGTACATAGAGACATTATTATTCAGCTAAGGGCTTTTGCTTCTTCCTAATGAGTGTCTTTCCTCCCACCAACAGAGAGAATGCAGAGTTGGATCATCATTCTAATTGAGCCCAGGCAGAAAACAGTGGCAGGACAAGGCTGCGGACACAGATTCACGGGAGTGCACAGAGCTGGGGCCATTCCTTGTTCCAACCACTCCTATGGTGTAGCAAATGAGTCCATGCTGCAGGGCAAGATTTTCCTCCTCCGAGTAAATAAAAGGCTTACTGCTTATTAACCAGCTCCACGAGGCTGGCTGTCAAAGGAGGACCCAGAATTCTGATTGGCAGGTCTGCACATTAGAAGCAGGAGCTCTCCCTCTGAGACATGAGCTAGTGACCCCGATCCTGTGGTATTCAAGTATTTAACACCCAAATGCCTCCCTAGCATCCTTGAGGGTCTTCTGAGTTCAGGCCAAGAAGGCCAACTTGTCTCACAAACCCCGAGTTCTGATGATTTTGTCCCCACTCTAGATCCTGGTCCACGACTCCAAGCCGCTCTGTCACCCAGCTGCTCCTCATTATGAATTAGATCCAAGATCCCAACTTCAGCGTTCCTTTTCCATCCTACATCCCTCCATGGGTGTCCTTGCCCTTATCCGCAGTGAACCCTCTTCTGGAGAAGTTCATTCTCACCCCAGGCTGACTCCCTCCCTCCCTCCCACCCTTCTTCCTTGTCCTGGTGTCTCCTCCTATCTTCCCAACCATACCTACCTACACTTGAGCTCACTGTAAGCTTTTTCGTCTTTCTATCCGGCCAAGTAAACATTCCTCCTACAGTCTCCACAGTGGCTGTTCTTATTCATCTAACAGCTATTTCTACCTCATCAGCTCCTGCCATAGCCAGAAGCATCTCAGCCTCCCTCAAATATTGGGGTCCTAACAGTTCCTTGACTTTAACTTGGATGGTGCTCCCTCCTTCCACCATGTCTCTTGGACCTTTCTCTCCCCTTTGGCTGTTTTTCAAGCTTTCAGAACCCAAAGTTTCTCCCTGACTAGTGTTCCTTTTCTTCTAGCTCCCGTTCTTCTGGATCCCGCCCTCCACCCTCATCATGACTTGAGTCTGGTTGCTTCGTATACTGCAAACTTCCTTGAATCCTGGCTTCCTTGTCATCCATCTGGGACTTCATGGATATTGGTGTTGTCTGTGTTCATGCTTGCACATGGAAGCTTATTCCTCTGGCCTGCTGCTTACCTTTCTCATCCCGAGAAAGATATTATTTGGTAGATAATCCATCTCTTCTCTTCCTCCTGGGCACCAGAAGCCAAGCATTGCTTGTCTCAGAGCCTACTGGTCTCCTTACACATACATAGGGGCTCTAACCTCAAAGGAGCCAGGGTTCCATTCAACTCCAATTCCTGTCTACTGCATTCCATTCATTTCTAACTCCAGGGTCTCCAGCTTCTCTTTAGACTATTCTCCTTGGAACCAGGATTAACCCTGAGTCTCATCTCCCATTGTCTACCCATCGGGAGTCTTGCAAGCTCTCTTTCCCACTTGACTTTCCTCAGAACATTCTCCTCCTGATTCAAAGGGACAAGGACTTCCCTACCTCACATTTTCTTAGTCATTCTTGATCTTCCAGAGCACCCCCCCTTTCTGTAAGTCCCCAGTCCTTTGAAGTCTTCCTTCTGTTACTCAATGGATTGCTCTGAGTCATTCAAGTTCCTGTGCTCATTTTCCTTCCTTTGCTACCAGAGTTCAAAGCCTTATTCTTCGTTCACTGGACATTTTGCTTTCTACAGATTACCTTCATGTCCATAATTTTCTGAAAAATGTTCTATCAAGGGTTGCCTGTTGCTTCTTAGTTGACAAAGATCATTGATACACTGTTAGCATCCTCCAAAAGCCTTTCCAGCAATGTTCTGACTCTTCACTTCTATGCCCTGCAAATGTTCTGCTGCTTCTAAGAGACTTGACTGAGCTTCCTTCTTTCTCCTTTGCTTGGAGGACACCCCAGAGAGTGTCCGTAGCTTTTTCCCCATGCCCTCTTCCTCCTTCCCAAGGCAGGTGCAAATTCCTCCAGTGCTCCATCTCTTGAAAGCTAACGTGCATCTCTTACCCCAAGTGCTCTCTGGATTTATTGCTAACTTCTTTTTTTACAGTTACTTTTTATTATAAATTCTACACATCACATAGAATACAATTGAGTCTGCATTTCAGGGTCAGTAAGTACCTCCACATTGCTGTGCAACCATCGCCATCCTCCACTGAAAAAAATGCCTCTCCCTTCTTCCTCTTCCAAGCCTGGGCAGCCACCATTCTGTTTGTGTCTAGGACTCTGAGAACAAGTACTTCTCAGAAGTGAAATAATAAACTATGTGTGTTTGTGTGTGTGTGCCCTATTTCTTTATGTCTTCAATGTTAATCCATGTTACAACTCCCATCACATGTTTTTCCCTTCTAAAGGTTCAATATTTGTTCACTTGTATCAGATTTCTGTCTATCCATTCATGTGTCAATAGACACTTATAACTGAATAATTTTTAATGGCTTCTTTTCTAGGACTTGTGATTAGCATAAGTGCATTATTAATATAATACTCAATACAATATGATAATATAACTTGCAATTACCTTAAGTACTTAAGGCACTTGTCACAACTTCCCTAATGTGAGTCCTTTGAGGGTACAGACCATGCTTGCATGTTTTGGTAGCTTCCAAAACCCAAGTCAAACTTTTGAAAGACAGCCAGTGCCCAGTCCGTGAATGAGCAAGTGAATGAACTCAGTAAATACTCGCAGAGAGATCAGTTTTATAAAGACATAACTGGAAATACCACGATTGGAGTTTTGTTCCCAGAGAGTGTTTGTGTAGAAGCTACCCCCAGACACAGGGTGGATCACTCAAGTTTTTATTACTGAGAGGTTCCTGTTACTCCATAAATCGTGAGCTCCTCCAATGTAAATTGCCATTGAACAAGCAGAACAATGACATAGGCATTCTTTTTATCAAAGACCTGGTATTAAGACAGATTAACTCAGAGGGAACACAACAGCCTGGGTATCTGCCCCATCCCTCATTCTTATTGTGATTAATGAGATGGAGCGCATTTTTTTCCAACTCTGCCTGAAAACATATTGAGTTTATGCCTCGTCCTACCATGTTAAATATTGTCTTAGAATTACATTATCTCTTACACAGAGGGATGGCTGGGTGTTGTGTATACTGCTGACAGTTTTCTTCAAGTAGAGGCAGAACTGCTGAGGGAACCACTCAGCCACGGTTCCAGCTGGGAAACAAACAGAGAGCTCCAGCCAAACCAGAATGCCGTGGTAGGAAGTGGATCCAAAGGAACGGATTTATCCAGAACTGCATAGACGCTGTCCGTCAAGGGCAGAGAAGCGAGAGGCAGATGTGTGCACACAGTGGGCAACTGATTAGCAATAAGGAGGAATGGAAGTAAAACCCCCAGAGAATTCTGTCTTCAGATGTGTGACCTGCCTGCCTTGTTACTTAATAATGACCCAAGGCATCTTTCAAGTGACTACATTCACATTTTTCAGACTGCGTTTTGCACGTACCATTTTATTATCAAGGTAACCTTATGGAATAGACATACAGTGACTATTATTCCCATTTTGAAGAAAAAGAAACTGAGACACAAATGACATGAGTTAGGGGCCTTGTATACTAGTTTATGGAATATATACCCTAGGGATTATTTACTACTTGCCAACTCCTCTTCTTCTTCCTTGTTTTGTTTGGAGGGGACAGAGATCTAGTCTATAGCACAGGAGGGCTTGGAACTCCGTGAACACTCCCTAATTTTTTCCAATCCTTCCACCTGCCTCAGGCATGGAGTCTATGGGGCTGCTGTGTTCCAGGCTGTGCATTTGATTGTGACTGGTGGCTTGGGAAGAAAGGGGATGCATGGCCTTTTTATCTCATACTTCACAGATGATATAAATATGGTAATCTTTGCAAACAACTTCCCAAGAGGGGAATAAGGGTCTGGCTATTGGACAATGGCACATGGTGGCCTTCAGACTAATGTTACTTAGAGAAAGCTTTGGAACGAGTAGAAAGAGGTGACATTTCCATTAGGGGATTTTTTTTCTAGCCAAGAACAGTAGCTTAAGAAAATGTTCCAAGCTGGTTATAGTGGCACACATCTTTAATCCCAGAACTTGGGAGTCAGAGGCAGGTATATCTCTATGAGACTGAGGCTAGCCTGGTCTACATAGTAAGTTTCAGGATAGCTAAGGCTATGTGGAGAGACCCTGTATCAAAAACAAAATTCCAAGACATAGTCATAAACTAAGTTGGGTCGTTAGAGGAATTCAGTCTGGTGCTATCAACTACATTGGATGCTGACAATCCTGTGGGCATGACCAATCATACTACAAAAGCATCTGTTCAACTATGTTCATAGTAGCACTATTTGTAACAGCCAGAACCTGGAAACAACCTAGATGCCCCTCAACTGAAGAATGGATAAAGAAAGTGTGGTACATTTACACATTAGAGTACTACTCAGTGGTAAAAAACAGTGACATCTTGAATTTTGTATGCAAATGGATGGAGTTAAAAAACAATATCCTGAGTGAGGTAATCCAGACCCCCAAAAATGAATATAGTATGTACTCACTCATAAGTGGATACTAGCTATAAACAAAGAACATTAAGCCTGTAGTTCATGATCCTAGAGAAGCTAAGTAATAATGTGACCTCAAAGAAAAACATATAGAATACCCACCTAGAAATTGGAAGCTGACAAGATCTCCTGACAAAATTGGGAGCATGGGGGGAGGGGGTAGAAGGAAGGGGAGAAGGGGAAGAGGTGGGGAGAAGGGGAGGGTTGAGGAGAACTTGAGGGAATGGGATAGTCAAGATGGAGGAAGGACAGATATAAGAGCAAGGAAAGAGATATCTTGATTGAGGGAGCCATTATGGGGTTAGCAAGAAACCCGGTTTTAGAAAAAACTCCCAGGAATCCACAAGGATGACCCCAGCTAAGCTCCTAAGCAATAGAGGAGAGGGTGCCCAAACTGTCCTTGCCCTGTAGTCAGACTGACGATTATTTTAAATATCACTATAGAACCTTCATCCAATAACAGATGGAAACAGAGGCAGAGACCCACATCAGAGCACTGGACTGAGCTCCCAAGGTCCAGTTGAAGAGTAGAAGGAATGAGAATATGAGCAAAGAGGTCAAGACCATGAAGGGTTCATCCACTGAGACAGTTTATCTGAGCTAATCAAAACTTTCCAACTCTAGCTGAACTGGGAAGGAACAAGCATAGGACCAAACTAGTCCCTCTAAATGTCGTTGACAGTTGTATGGCTGGGGCAGACTGAGAGGCCACTGGCAGTGGCACTGGGATTTATCTCTACTGTATGTACTGGCTTTTTGGGATCCTATTCTCTTTGTATGTATACCTTGCTCAGCCTAGATGTAGTAGGGAGGACCTTGGACTTTCCACAAAGCAAAATGACTTACCCTCTGTTATGATTAGAGGGGGTGGGGTGGGAGGGTATGTGGAGAAGATGGGAGGAGGGGAGGGAGTGGGAATTTGGATTTTCTTAAAAAAAATCTAATAAAAACATTTAAAAAAAGAGTCTTGCTTGCATGAAGCTCCTTTGTATCAAAGGGATTCAGAGCGAAAACATGGAACCAAATATTCCTTAATTACAGACTGCTAGTAGTGCTAAAAGGAACTAAATGAAATGCTGAGGCAGGAAAACCAGACCCAGCAAACATTCCCAGGGTGGTGATCTTTCTTAGCTGAGATCCAAGTGATGTTCTAGAGAAGCCAGCCTAAGGCCCCATGTTGGGGAGCAGAAGTCCATAAGGCCTGTGGGTGGAAGAAAGGCAGCTAGAGAGTGGAGGCAAGTGTTATGAGTAGCAGGGTAAGCCAAGCCAAGCCATTCAGGCCTTGGGCTAGGATCTTCTTCTTCTTCTTCTTCTTCTTCTTCTTCTTCTTCTTCTTCTTCTTCTTCTTCTTCTTCTTCTTCTTCTTCTTCTTCTTCTTCTTCTTCCTTCTTCTTCTTCTTCTTCTTCTTCTTCTTCTTCTTCTTCTTTTTCTTCTTCTTCTTCTTCTTCTTCTTCTTCCT